>CABEEJ010001104.1:137294-181291 GCA_901482245.1 Timema douglasi | reverse complement strand
TAATATGGTGAAATGTTATCAAAGTTGACCACAATAAAATATGATTGAATTTTCTCTACTGTTCTTCCAACGAAAATCAGGGTATAGTTACCATGGAGCATCGAGCGTTTGCAGTAAAAGCATTTTACAAAAACAATTATTGTTAAGATGGTGCTCGACGAGAATTTCGACGTCACTTTCAACTTGGGCGTCACGATCCGGTTCCGTCATCTCACGCTGTAAAGATATGGGTTTCAGACTTTGAAACAACAGGTTCAGTACTGAGAAAGCAGCATCCAGGGCCAATAAATAATGTTCGAACGCCAGAAACTGTCGAAAAATTGAGAAATTCGTTCCTGAGGATTCCACAGCGTTCCGCGCGGCGACATGCAGTGTCTTTAGGTTTGCCTCGCCGCACTTTAGGCAGATTATTATTCTCAAATCTAAAGTTACATCCGTACAAGATTCAGGTAGTCCAGAAATTAAAAACCTGTGATCTCAATAAGAGAGTTGTTTTTGCTGGACAATTTTTTTAGCAAAATGTAACGAAAACAAAAATTTCCTGAAAAATCTGTGTATGTCTGATGAAGCCTAAACGTGTGTAACTCTTCTCAGTTCTCTCCCATGTAGCACCCTTAAGATGTTCTTCAGTGCCCTGTTATTTCGACAGAAGAGTATCTCCGGTAATCTAGTTTGGATAGAAAGTAAATGTCAAAACTTTCACTAACAATGTTAAACTTACAAAAATACTGACCAAGCATATGCGCTACGTTTACATATTATCTCCTGGAAATTTGCGATCTAGATTATGCGGCGAAGTACTTAGAACTCCTTTTAGAACGTGCTTGGAAAACAGCGATACCTTGCCCTCAATAACTGTGCGGACTTTCAAAGGCGATGTATTTTGTAGCTCTTGTTTAAACTCTCCACGAGGTGCGCAGAGGAGGCGGTTCTCGGCACAGCTCAGCTGGAACTAGGGTCTCAATCCTAGTCGGACAATATCCCCTTCCTGTGGATTGAAAATAGTCTAACCTGACACTCATAGAGCAACATATTATAAATATACAGCCTTTTAATAAGTTAGCGTCCCTCATGATTTGTAATCGGACTTATTAGTCATCCAGTCGCAGGAACTGACAACTGTGTGAATCGAAATAATACACGAAATTCAGTATTGTTCTGTCAGGACACAAACGTCACGTTCCCGTTTGTGTCCACAAGCCCCGGTTTCTTCTCGAATGTCTGGTCCGCCGCTGACACCAGTTGTGTACACCCTTGTTCCAGCTCTGGCCCGGGCTCCAGTGCGGTATTGATCGCATCCTGCGATTACGTGCCCGCGGAGATCTGGCAACAGCGCGCCACGTCACACTACCTGCAAGGCTTGACAGCGTTCGGCAGCCGCGGAAGTACAGCTGGTAGCGAGGATAGACGACCCGTGTTTATTATCACTTTATCACTCTCAAAGACACAAGTTTCGAAACATGTTTAGCTGAGAGTACACGAATCATACTTCTGGCATCATATCAGCTCACCAAGTAGCCTAACGATTCGAGAAACTTGGTTTGATGTAAATCTGATAAATTTGTAAACTGGTAAACCCTGATTTTCATAAGAAGCCCACTTTCAACCACCAACATTGATCTAAGGTCACTAAAATTTGACAGTCTAAAGATATGTGTTTTTTAATTTAGATAATTAGTGTGTTCATCTAAAGAGCTATCACTTCCAATAAAACTTACTTATTTCTCTTTACATAAGGCCTACTAATTAAACTGATTATTAATAGGCTTATAGATACAAATTTTTTTACCGGCAGTGTGGCAATATGAGTTTCCAGTTTTCAAATAAATGACTTCAAACGAAAATCAGACTGTAGTTCTATGAACATTAGACCTAGCTACATCCATTCAAAAAATGCTAAGAACATCATGTTAAGAATTATATCATGTTCTCATCGTTACTACAATCTTAAGATTTCTCTTTGAATTTCAAGTTGAAATATCTCTTATAATTTCTCCTTGGATTTGAGGTCGATATATTTTTTCCTTGGTGAACAAGTTAGACAAAAAACTAATTAGTACTACCGTTGTTGACGTGGTTTAAGATGTCATTCTTCCTATATATATCAAAATTAAAAAATATAAGCCTTAGGTATTCGATCGATCGCTTAGAATTTTACGTTCTAATCGCTTGAGATGTGCTATTAAAAGAAAAACCTTTTGAGTAACAGCCATATTTAAAAGTATAACCGTGTTGAAAAAACCATGTACATATATGTTCAGTCTAGGTTAAAATAATATAGGGCCTACCTGTCAAAATTTCTTTAAAATTGGTCCATGCATTTGGCGGTTATCGCGGAACAAAGAGACAGGCATTTTCTAGTGGCCGCCATCTTGAAACAGATAACCAGATCGAGAAACCATGGACATATGTTGCTCGGCCTAGGTTAAAAGAATGTTCCTTCCAAATTTAGTTAAAATTGGTTCACGGACTCGACAGTTATCGCGTAGCAAATATCCGGACTGACAAACAGACTAAATTCCAAATCTTAAGTTAAAACTAACTTATATCTGTGCTCGGTCAATTAATGTTTCTGTAAAAATATAATATCAAACTCTCCTAACATTATAACAAATCTTTTGTCTGCAGTACATACGACTTGACCTAATTTTTCAATGGATCCTATTATGTTAACTTAAAAATATTTAAACAACGAGCTCAAAGTTTATTTTGGTCGTACAGAAATAAACAATCTGTTTGTTTGATCTGTTTTGAGACAACAATGAAAACTGATTAGGGGAAACGCCCACGCCCACACATACACAAGTAAATTCCAAACTTTCTGATGGAGTTGAACAAAGCTTACAAGATTTCTGAGACATTGTTAAAAAAAAGTTTATCTGTTCGCATGATTATTCATCGGTCGAGGCCTGAAAATTTGGCAGTCTTTAAAAAATAAGATTTTATTTTTAAATTTAAAGAGTGAGTTTAAATGTTAAAACAATATTTCCAACATTTTAGATCGATAATTTATCGTAACTAGTTGAGAATTTTCACGAAGTGTCATATTTTTTCAAAAGCAAATTTTAACATAATACGTCACGATTAATTCGTTAAATAATTCAATCAAATTAATAATTTCAGAAACAAGTAATTTTTAAAATTTATTCTGAATTGTTAGAAAGGTAAACTTACTTTAGCGTATTAGCAATTAACCATAGTTTAATTTACATCTAAAACCATGGAGTGTGTGAATATATATATTTATATATATTAAAAATTAAAGTAAAATAAGTTTTTTTAGTGATAGAACTTCCAAGTATATTAATCGAGTTGATTAGTATAATCAAAAATAATTAATATCTGTTATTATTAATAATTAATACGTACGAGTCAAGTGATGAAACATAATATAAACAAAACTTTTTATATTTCAGTAGTATTTTTTTAAATACTCATTTGAAACATTTTTAGCCCCTTTCAGTCACTCTTATTTCCCTAAAAAGTTATTTATTAATCAATAACTAAAAACGCAAGCTATTTAAAGCAACATTAAAAAATAAGTACCGATAAAATATAATATAATAACGTAGGGAAAATGATCATGAGCGTTGTCACAAAAAATAATCATTTTAAATTTGAAGACAACAAAAACCTAATATAATTTAAAAAGGTTGATAAATCAAGTTTCAGCTTACACTTATTTACATAAACTATTTTTAATTTGGTGGATACCTGTATAAAAGCTTAATAAAATCTTGTGTTTAAGACCAAACAGCCCTTAGTAATTTGAATATACGCACCTCAAGTGATTCCCTCCTCCAAAGAATCGAACTAAGGACATATTATGCAACTGATAGCGCAAGAACGGTGATATTGCAACAGAGCTACCCCTCGCCCCACCCCCTTAAAATGTACGCTGTATTATCATGCAAAACGGACAGAGATAATAAAAGAGACTTGAACGAGGGGGAAAAAAGTAATTATGTGGTTTACTTGATACTAAAAATAATAAATTAATAAAAAGCAGCAAACTGCAAATAAAAGGAATAAAACTAAACATATTCATATTTAGTATGACATACGACAAAAATACTTGCGGCTAAATTAGTTAGTGACCTAATGACAATTCCAAAATTATTATTAAAATGAAAACTAACAAAATGTAAAATATATTTTAAGTTGATAAATGAGGGACATGTTTTGAGTGCGATGTTGCTACACACGAAGTGTGACCAGGAAGCTGTTCAATAAGAAGTATTGTAGTGAGATTTGTCTGGATAGGGGGTAAAAACAATCCCTAATTAGAAAAATCACACCAGATCGGGTTTGGACCATGGCCTCCCTAGCTGACCAGGCACGTCACTGTATATAATTAACTCGCTTTGCTCGTTGGGGGCTCCGCCTCCAAACCCTTAGTGAGTTTTCTTTGACAGTGGATGTAAGCTGATGTAATTCCAGAGCCGTTTTATATTGGGCTTATCGTTTAGCCACAAGAGACCTCCAAAGAAAGGTCCGCACCGACTTTAATGTTGCTCCGACATTCTGAATTTTTTTCGGGGAATTTTCCCGTCGATTAAAGGCTAGAAGCTATAAGGTTGCCAAATTTCAAGTTTCTAGCTCATGTGGAAGTGGGTAAACATTAATATCAGTGAGTGAGTCAGCCGTGTGGCTTTATAGTAGTATAATATAATATAATAACAATACGAATTGGCATAAGACCGCTAGAAAAGCGATTAAATCAACTTTCCCTTTTTCATACGTCTAGCCATGTTAGCTGCATCTGTCTCTTTTGATATTTTTATACTGTCAATAACTATATAATAGGACTAATAATATAATTACCTGATTTGGTGGCCACATGGTCTAAGGCGTCACCATCGTGTTAGACTAGACTGCCGATGATAGGGAGATCGGTGTTCGAATACCGATCTGGTGTGCTAAGGGTGTGTTTTTTCCCGAATTGTTTTCCACTTTCCCTCCACGCGAATGAGGTTAGAGCCTACACTTCCTCTAGAAAACAACCTTCCTCATCCCTAACTTGTTAATTGGTAAATTATGCGTATAAGTAATAAGACGCGGTACAAAAAGTAATATAATTTTAAAAATTATGAATGTTGGCCTAAAAAAATATGTTTGTATTTTCTAAAGGCCGTATTACACGTAACGACTTACCCGCGGGCTTCCTAATATTGGCTTCCCCGTGGGCTTACTGAGATTGGTTTCTCCGTGGGCTTACTGAGATTAGCTTCCCAGTGGGCTTCCTAAGATTGGCTTCCCCGTGGGCTTACTGAGATTGGCTTCCCCGTGGGTTTCCTAAGATTGGCTTCCCCGTGGGCTTACTGAGATTGGCTTCCCCGTGGGCTTCTTAAGATTGGCTTCCTCGTGGGCTTACTGAGATTGGCTTCCCCGTTGGGCTTACTGAGATTGGCTTCCCCGTGGGCTTCCTAAGATTGGCTTCCTCGTGGGCTTACTGAGATTGGCTTCCTCGTGGGGAAGTTGGTGTGTGTAATGCAGCAAAACCATGTGGGGAAGACCGTATCGACTTCCCCATGAATATCCGAATGTTTGGATGTTTTCAAGAAGCCCGTGGGGAAGCTGATGCGTTTAATAGCAGCGTGCGCTTCTTCACGTCGACTTATTCTATTGCGCATGCGCCAGTCTCCAATCTCGCCCGTTTTCCTGCATGCTCTTATCAGTGTTTATAACTGCAGCCATTGTGTTCTTGTTGATAAGGAGCAACTTGTAGGTTTTTGATTGTTCATTTTTCTTTGACTTGATTGATTTGCGTTGTTACACTAAGGATTTTTTTAAAGTAATTGACCTTTATAGAATTTGCCATGTTTTATTCCTTACTTTCAAACATCTTGTCACTATATAGATAGGCACTAAGACTCCACCCACCAATAGACCTACTCTTGGAGAAATAAGTACCGACCTCCAGCAACTTCCCCACGAGGAAGCCCATCTCAGGTAGCCCATCGGGAAATCGTTACGTATAATGAGGCCTTAAAAAGTGCTCCAAATATCCATTCGTAGAAGGAAAAAAAAAAGTATAAAGTAAGACTAAATAAAAAGAGAGCTAAGGGTAAACCCCTTGTATTTGTGAAGTATGCATCGTGAAATGCTTCTAAGTCGAGCGGGCGGACTAGCTACACGCTACAGATCAGTGTGCTGGTTGCAGGAGGGAGAGTGTGCAGGGGATGGCCGTTACAAGACTGGTGTAGCCCGGGCGACAGGGCTGACTATATAAACAATAGATGGAAACCTAACCCCGAGTCGCCGATCAATCAAAACGTATATTATAGACCTCTGTCTTAAACCGTGACGATTCCTGGATGGATCAGTGTTAGAGCAATTATGCGCTAGCCCAAAGCTCCCGGGTTCAGTTCTAATGTCCAGGTTAGGTTTTTTTTTTAACTTTTCTTCAATTTAATTGGAGTTAGTACCTCAGTGCACAGTTAGTTCAGTACCAAGGTTAAATTTATATTGCGAATTAATTACATTCAAAAATTCCTAGTATTTTTTTTTACATACATTTCCCTACAGTCCCATTTTAATAGAATGATCCTTTTAAGGACTTTGCCTACCTGTGACGTCACAGTCGATAAAGATAGGATTTCACACGTTAGTTAATTTACGTTTTACTCAGAGAGTTTTAAAGATATAACGTTGAAAGAAAACAAAACATTCTTGAATAATTTTAAAAATAGTCTTACAGTGTTAAAAAATTATTATTTTTATCTTTAAGTCATTTTTTGTAAATAATATTCAGCTCAGGATATTTATCTTGGTCACGAAAATGAATTGTCGGAGTCTTACTGACAGGATGTGGTTCAAACAAAGTACGTGGAAACATTTGTCTATCTATAATAGGAAACAAGAAAAAGGTAAAATTAGAAAGCAAGTCAATTTTTTCGAGGAGCAAATATTAAAGTGAGTGTGTAAACTCGTTAAAGGAAGAGGGAAAAGGTTATCAGCCCATAGACAAGAGCCCTCTCAGGGCGGACTTCTCATTTTCTTCCCTTTCTTTCTATTTTGTCCGTTGGTGTCTTAGTGTGATAGTGCTTAAGAGAGCTTAGGAGCCTCAAGTTTAGATGAAACCCACTTCGCAAAATAGTTTTGAAATATCCAAAGTAGGCAACGTCGTGAGCTATCCTGGTTGGTTTCCACGGGGTTGAGAAGACCGGTGGTCAAACCCTGTATCGAGCAATTAGTCGTTGAGAGGCACATTTTCAAGACTAAATAATTGAGTGAATGAATGGAGTAGGGAGGGGGAAGGGCGGGAAGTGAGGCGATCCATCCCCGATGAATGTTTTATTGAGTTAAGAAGGGTTTACAAGAGCGAGGCAGTCTTCAAGAAATTTCATACACTGTCATATTGTTAATGGTTTCTAGTTTGGATTAAGGTGGGATGGAACGATAACACGACTTAAGGCGATTGGCCCTTTTCATTTGGCGTGGAAATGCAATGCCATGGGAGCAAACGGTTATCTTCAAGAATTTCTATCGTTTTGCAATTTTCGTTTCGGAAACGGTTTGTTCAATAATAGAAGCATGTTGATTAAGTCATACTTTTTATATAAACACCTCCTCTATCAGTTTAACAGTGATCAAATATCGACAAAATTGACATTTGTCAATAAAAAGCTGCTGTCTTCATAACAAAAAATAAAAAAATATAACAATTAATAAACATCGATATTTTATCTTAGAAGGGGTGTTGAGAATATTAACATAAAAATTTTACTCGTTCTCGAGAAAACTGATAGCTCCTAACGTATGATTTTTCCACAAGACCTCTCCGGTAGCTAGCGCCATCTATTGATTCCGTGATCCACCTGTTCTTGTTGGTGCGGAAGGATACTTTGGTTTATTGTGTAGCCACGCCACGCCTTTCACCCTCCCGCCCACCATCCCACAAAATAAATTTTAGACTTGCACTCGACAGGGCCAAGGGTCTTAAGGCCCATAATTTGTTTCAGTTAGTAAAATAACAAGTTTTTAAAGGTCAAACAAACTATATAAAAATAAATGTACCAGTAGATTCGTTTACTTTGATTTTCTAAACATAGTAATATCAAGAACCGTTAAATATTTGTCAAGGGTGTCCTGGAATTTGATGACAACTTTTTATCATCATTAAAAAAGTTTATCATCCAATGCCAACATGCTCATGTCGGATATTCAAGACCTGTTAATATTACTATGAATAGAAAATCAAATTAAACGTATAATACAGAAGCACTATTTTATTTATTTTAGCACACAATTTTTTTCTTCTAAAAACTGCAAAAAAAACTGGACCTAGCTCACGTTCCTTTCCATAACTTCTTAAAGTTACTGGTTCTACTTTCACGCATTCATACGTCAAGTCATGTGATCCACAGATGTAATACTTGATAGATATTATCAATACCTATAAAATAAAAGCATAATAATACGTGATGGATTAAATAACAAATCCATTATAGTTGTTAGTTACAGTTATAATATATTAATAATATTTAGCACCGCGTCTTACTGCCCGTTTGGGTTATACGCTTTAAGTACTAATTACTCTAATGGATTAGGAACAGGGAAGGTTGAATTAGAGGAAGTGAACCCGCATTTGCGTGGAGGGATAGTGAAAAACCATTTAAGAAAAACCTCCCTCAGTTCACCCGACCGAGATTCGAACCTCGATCTCCCCGTCCTCAGCAGTCGAGCTCAACACGACGTTACAGTTATAGTCACATCTAAATATACCATTATTTAAATTGAAAAACGATACCTTGGCACGGGTATCAAACCCGGGACGTTTGACTTGGTATACCAATGCTCTTACCACTGAGTTATCGAGGAGTTATCCCATGCTTAGGAACATTCTTCACTCATATTTTAAGGCAGAGTTTGTGATGGACGTGTTGAAATCGTCAGTTACATATGAGTGATCAATTAAGATCACGAGCTGTCAGATAACGCAGCCAACCTCAACTTGGGAGGGCTTTATGCTACAGAATGTATGATGGCAGCTGTATGAATGCACATATCATGATGGGTTAAGGCCCTTGGCCCTGTCGAGTGCAAGTCTAAAACCTATTTTGTAGGATGGTGGGCGGGAGGGTGAAAGGCGTGGCGTGACTTCACAATAAACCAAAGTAGCCTTCCGCACCAACAAGAACAGATGGATCACGGAAACCATAGATGGCGCTAGCTACCGGAGAGGTCTTGCAGAAAAATCATACGTTTGGAAATATCAGTTTTCTCGAGAACGAGTGAAATTTTTATGTTAATATTTTCAACACCCCTTCTAAGATAATGTATCGATGTTTATTAATTGTTACATTTTCTTATTTTTCTGTTGTGAAACAGGCAGTTTTCTATTGAAAAATGTCAATTTTGTCGATTTTTGATCACTGTTAAAATGATAGAAGAGATATGCATATAAAAAGTATAACCTACTCAACATGCTTCTATTCTTAAAAAATCGTTTCCAGAAATAAAATAGCAAAACAATAAAAATTCTTGAAGAAAACCGTCTGTTCCCTGGGCTCTGCATTTCCACGCCAAATGAAAAAGCTCCATCCCTTTGAATAGACAGACTATTTTAGTTGTTAATTACAGTTATTGCAGCAACTAAACATTTTATTCTTTAAATTGTAAAATGGCCCGGCTTCTATTCCCGTATCAGGCGTAATTTTTTCAACTGAAAGAATAAAACAATATACAAGTTATATGTTTGTATGTTCTAGTAAAAGTTCCCCTGTATCAAAACCATACACCCCTCTCACGGTGGATCGCCGGCCCGTTTCGACCGTGTAACAGCTCTTCTATCAGTCGATGGCTGTACGAGAAAGTTCCCGCCAGTTTCTCAGGTGAAATCAATACTAGCTCGCTCCGACTACTCCATGCTGCACGTGGAGTTGCTGCCAGCCAGGGGCAGCCCTCCCCCTCCCTGCCCCCGTACCCACACTGTACAGTCACGTGGGGTTTCTACAAGCAATAGGGTGGACATGAGGAAGAATTTAGAGAATGCGTACACACATTTACGTGGAAATAAAGAAAATGCAAGCTATATTATCATACAAAACGGACAGAGATAGTAAAACAGACTTGAATGAGGGAAAAAAGTAATTATGTGGTTTACTTGATAATAAACATAATAAATTAATAAAAGCAAACTGCAAATAAATAGGATAAAGCCAAACATATTCATATTTAGTATGAAATACAACAGGAATACTTGCGGCTAAATTAGTTAGTGACCTGATGACAAATCAAAAACCATTATTAAAGTGGAAACTATACTTTAAGTCGATAAATGAGGGACATGTTTTGTATGCGATGTTGCTACACACGGAGTGTGACGAGGAGGTTGTTCAATAAGAAGTATTGTAGTGATATTTGTCTGTATGGGGGGTTGAAAACAATTTGGGAGAAATCACCGCAGCTCATCAGGTATCGGTTTCAAACACGAACCTCCCAATAACCGAAAAACCAGACAAGATTAAATTGAAGACTTTTCCCAGGCTCCCACCAGCACGAGTTAGATCCGGAGGGTTGGTAAGTACACAGGATTGTGGTTAAAATAGTTGGTACCCCAGGGGGAAAGCCCTAGCATCTGGCAGGCTTTGTGGACGCAGCACGCTCTAACCTCACATCTGGCAGGCTTTGTGGACGCAGCACGCTCTAACCTCACATCTGGCAGGCTTTATGGACACATGCACGCTCTAACCTCACATCTGGCAGGCTTTATGGACGCAGCACGCCCTAACCTCACATCTGGCAGGCTTTATGGACGCAGCACGCTCTAACTTCACATCTGGCAGGCTTTATGGACACAGCACGCTCTAACCTCACATCTGGCAGGCTTTATGGACGCAGCACGCTCTAACCTCACATCTGGCAGGCTTTATGGACGCGGCACGCTCTAACTTCACATCTGGCAGGCTTTGTGGACGCGGCACGCTCTAACCTCACATCTTGGCAGGCTTTATGGACGCAGCACGCCCTAACCTCACATCTGGCAGGCTTTATGGACGCAGCACGCCCTAACCTCACATCTGGCAGGTTTTTTGAACACGGCACGCTCTAATCTCAAATGTAGATAGTCTCTTTTTTACTTTAACCATCTATTATTTATAGTATTTGTACGTGCATAATGGAGGAAGAGAGTAAACGCCTTTAGAATACGCCCTGCCAACCTCCCCGACACCGACAAACCATACAAGACTGACTCCTCAACCCTCGTGTCCACCGATGCGGATATCTAGTATATGAAACCAGGAAGAGCGCGAATATATGCGTGATAACCTCCAATCACTCAGATGTCATGTTTGATCAACCCCCCTACCCCCCGGTCACGCTAGAGGAGTGGGAGACACATGTGACACAGGTCCCAGCGCACGTGACCTAGGTCCGGGCGAATCAATACAGCCAGTAGCGTGCTGCGAGCAGATTTCTAGGGAGGGGATCCCGCACACACCCCACGTCCCCAATCTGGGACTCGACGGGGCGTGATATATGGCCCCGGCTCTACCGTGTCACTGTTGGGTGGGGTCTGTCCCAGGTCTAGGCATGACCCCGCATCGATTCCCGACGGCGTCCTAAAAATACCTCAGGGTTTATTTAGGGATGTGTTCTTTATGAGTGTGTGGTTTGGTCAAGGGCGTGCTAGCTGTGACAACGGGGGGTGGGGGTTGTATATTCCTCTTCCTCGCCAGACTTATGTTGAAATTACAGTCATATAACTGTTTCTGTTTCTCCTTGTGATATATTCGTTGTTAATAGACATTGTTGCAAAAACATCATGGAAAAAAATAAAATTATATTCTACCGAAGAGCATTTGTAAAATAATACACACTGTTACAGAAACACATTGAGAAAAAAAAGCAAAGAGCATGACAATCAGTTCCCCATTTCCCAGACCTTCCGTTTGAAATCTATATTTTATTATATTTCATAACCTATTGGTTTTCTAAAACCATGTATTTTAGTTAGAAGTGTATAAAAAAATTCTTAGCACCGCGTTTTACTACTTGTTCAGGTTATACGCCTATGTACTAATTACACTAATTGGTTAGGGGTTTGGAACGCTTAATTTAGAGGAAATGCACCCGCATTTATGTAGAAGGAGAGTGGAAAACCATTGTGAGAAAAATCTCAGTGTACCCAACCGGGATCGAACCCCAAACCAGGTTCAATGATAAGTTAATTCGTACCTCAAGAGTTGTGGAAATCAAAATCGAAGATGTCCACTTATGCAAGATACCCTCAAAGTCATTTTCCCCCCAAAATGGGCTGTGTAATTTTGTTTGTTCTAAACAGTTCCTAGATACGAATTTTAATCAAAATAGTTAAGACAATTTTGAGGGGGGAAAATCCCATTCAACCATTAAAATTTTTTCGCACAATTTTTACAATTTTATAGTAATACTCGCTTTACTCAATAATAATAGTGCGTTTTCTTTGAAAGTGGTTGTAAACTAATGTATTTCGAGAGCCGTTTTTTGATAGATCTTACAGTTTAGCCACAAGGGACCTCCTAAGAAAGGTCCGCACCGACTTTAAAGTTGCTACAACATTTTGAATGTTTTTCGGGGGTTGAAAATTAATTTTTTTTGACGTTTTGGAATTATCCCGTCGGTTAGAGGCTAGAAGCTATAAGTTTGCCAAATTTCAAGTTTCTAGCTCATATGGAAGTGGGTAAACATTAATGTCAGTGAGTGAGTCAGCCGTGTGGTATTAAAGTAGTAAAAAATACCAAATTAATAATATAATATAATAAGCTATAAATAGCGATTCGATTATTACAAATAATTACAGTTCACGAGTTAAGAGCGGTCAAAATTTTTTTTTTCGTGCTTTTCGCGTAAGCCTACCATTGTTAAGACAAAGTAATTAATGTAATGTACTAAAGAAAAAAAATTTAATGCAAGTATAAGCAGTCCCTTTTTTATCTCAATAATTTGATTTTATCTCATTTTGTGGTACACAATGTCTTTATTTAGATTATTATTTTTTTGCTAACCTAACTCTACTCGTTAGTTTTATTAATAGTTGAAAATATATATTTGAAATTTCTTGTTTTGACTGTACCGATTGTAGAGATAACACGGACTAGCAGAACATGATATGCCAGGCCGAGGCAGAGAGAGTGTCAACTAATCCTAACTAAAGACACACCCAGATAAAGCGGACACGGGCTTCTTTAAGCCTCGTACACAGCGAACCTGCAACCAAGCCACGCAAAGTGCTGCAACATTCCAGCGAACCTGCAACAAAGCCGTCCAAAGTGCTGCAACATTCCAGAGAATCCTGCAACAAAACCGCGCAAAGTTCTGCTACATTCCAGCGAACCTGCAACAAAGCCGCAACATTCCAGAGAACCTGCAACAAAGCCATCCAAAGTGCTGCAACATTCCAGCGAACCTGCAACCAAGCCACGCAAAGTGCTGCAACATTCCAGCGAACCTGCAACAAAACCGTCCAAAGTGCTGCAACATTCCAGAGAACCTGCAACAAAGCCGTCTAAAGTGCTGCAACATTCCAGAGAACCTGCAAAAAAGCCGCGCAAAGTGCTGCAACATTCCAGCGAACCTGCAACAAAACCGCGCAAAGTTCTGCTACATTCCAGCGAACCTGCAACAAAACCGCGTTGCAACAAAGCCGCAACATTCCAGAGAACCTGCAACAAAGCCGTCCAAAGTGCTGCAACATTCCAGCGAACCTGCAACAAAGCCGCGCAAAGTGCTGCAACATTCTAGAAAATCTGCAACAAAGCCGCGCGCTCCACCCAATGTCGGTATTTCGACGAACCATCAAAGGGAAGTACGCGAGTGAACGTGTTTCAACAGTGGACGGGTAAGCGAACATTTCGACGGACATAGATTTTACTTCAACCTAGAGATGAGAAAATAAAACCTTTCTCTTTGAGTTACAGTTCATTGAGTAATGTTTTTAAAATTTTAAAAGGTAAATTTGAAACATAAATATCTTCAGGCAGGGGTGGTGGAACCGCATAGTGGGTGGGTGGTCCATTATACCAAAAAAGTGATTACACATTTTATAAAATCTAATACAAAGTAATTACAATTTTAAATTATTTACTAAATCCGGGTAGTTGATAGACCATAATATTAATAAAAGAATAAATCTCTGCACAGATGTATTTTTTTACTTGATTTCTTCATTGCGAGATGGATGTAGATATATGCGGCTGCCTATTCTTGTTGAAACGGTTTATTCTCCTTGGGTTTGGACGATATTATAGGGAAAACAGCGAACGAACAACCCCCACCACCTGTCAATGTTTTCCGCGCAGTTCGGCGTACGGTTAGCTGTTCGGTTCGCCATTCCGCTCGCTGGTGTTGCTGGAATGAGCTGAAGCATCGCTAAATGCTACATGCTATCTTTTACAAGATAACCCCTCTACCCCCTACATATGTTAAATTCCTTGACAAGATGTTAAGATACTCAAGAAAATCTGAGTGATTATCGTGCATCACATGTCCATCAACTCTGTGATACAGTCGTCTCGAAATCGTAAATTTATACAAACATTATTGAATGTGAATCATTTTTTGATTAAATATCGATGGAGATAAAGAGTCCGGGAACTGATTCGGGCCTGCTATGATGAACGCTCTTAATGGAGATAGTTCAAAATCGTTTCTGGTTTAACTCGGTGGTAGCCATACTGTCACGTTCTAGATTCTAGACAGAGGATGAATACAAAAAAATTGTTTATTATCTTTTACATTTTCGGATGATGTAATAATACACTTGTGCTTCAAAGTAACTTGATTAATGAAGTGTTTAAGAAACTCGATAAACACGAAGCTTTTCAATATTTTGTTAACACATAGGTGGACAAGCGGTCTAAGGCATCAAGTTTGCAACTTATTTTGTTTTGATTATTTAAACGTGCTCTTTCTGAATACACTCTGATTATATCGGTAAACAAGACTTACAAACTAGCTTAATTCTTTAGCCGACATACCAGTTGTTCTCTCAAGTTATAATTCAATTATACATTTTTTTAACCGTGTAATGAATCCAACGCGGGACCACTTAATCAGTAGTCAGACGAGCTATCAACTGAGCTAAGGTCTCCGGCAGGCTCATAATAGGCATGAACTGAGAGGTAAAGGTTCGAATCCCGGCCAGATGCATCGCAGGGGGTGGTTTTCACCATGTGATTTATCCCTGCAGTTTACCCGTAGCCACTCCACGCTGATGTGGGTACATTTCCTATAACTACCCTCCTCACCTTTACGTCATAGATTAAACCCTTGATTTAAAACGTATGAATTAGAAAAAAACATTTTACTTTTATTTGATGCTGCTTAAGGGTAGGAAGTTTTTTGTTTTGTTTTTATCACTAAGTCTCACTAACAGAATTTCAGAGTAAACAAACCCCTATTCGCTTGGAGGGAGAATGGAAAACGATTTAGGAAAAGCAGCCCTCAGGATTTGATCCCCAATATCCCCGTAATCAGCAGTCTAATCTATTGCGAGAGTGACGCCTCATACCATGCGGCCACGGGAGCGGGTTTATAAACAATTCCATTCATATTCGTGTTATTCATTTGGTACAAGATTTTTTTTTTTCTAATTTCTAATTAAAATGGGCTCGTTCTGTCAATCCTAATAATTATTAAGAGCTAACAACGCCTATGTATGAAACAATTTGGCTATAAAAAAAACATCTCAGTACATCCAACTGGGATTCGAACTCCTGACCACCAGTCCTCATGCACAATGGAGCGAGTTTTGTTTTCTAAGCAATAACAATATAATTTTAACGAAGCCTAAAATGGTTACAGACGCTTCTTGGTTGCTAGGCCGGACATGGAGGTCTAATAAACAAATAATTTCCCGACTGAACCGGGAATGCAATGAGTCAGCAGCGCGGGAATATAACCGAGGCCGCCCTAAAGTAAACACAATCAGACGTATAGAAACGGTTGATTATTTGACTTACCCTGGCTCGGCGTCTCGCGAGAAGTGAGGAGATGTTTGGATAACAGCATCCGACCTGAGGAAAATAAAAATAAAAATGTACATTTGACTAAATTAGCATCACAGCTTACAGAACGAACATTTTAAATTTTTTTAAATATATATTTTTAGTGTAAAGCTTTTACCAAATAGCTAATGCAATAGGGCTTCAGTGGCTGAATGGATTAAGGCGTCACTCTCGTGTAAAAATGACATGCTGTAGATGGGGAGATCGGGGTTTGAATCCCGGTCGGGTCTATTGAAGGTGTTTTTTTCCTAAATTGTTCCCCACTCTCTTTCCACGCTAATGCAGGTAGAATACCTCTAAAATGGTTATTTCCTCTTTCCTAACCCATTAGAGTAATTATCAATCAACTGAAGAGGTAGTAAGACGCTGTGATAAAATAAAAGATGTACTCTTTAACTTAACTAATAAAAGACTTCATGACGTCAGGCCGCAAGCGAACTATACCGACCGAGCGGCCACCGCGTGTTGGGGAAGATAGTGCCAACAATGGCGGATAGAGGGTGTCATGTGGTCAGCCCAACAAACCCTTTGGCAGTTAATCTCAGTTCTCTAGACCAAGCAGTAAGGACACTATTTCTGTATTCAAGTAGCTCCTCATTTGTCCTCACGAGGCTGAGTTTGACCCCGTTCCAGACCCACTGATTCAAAGAAACATCTGGAGGTGTCGGGGATCGAGCCCAGATCTGTAGCCAGGATCTCTAATAACTAGACCATAGAGGTGGAACTCAACTAACTAATTCTGAAAATTGAAAAATGACACCTTGACACGGGAATCGAACCTGGGACCTTTGGCCTAGTACGCCAATGCTCTGACCACTGAGCTATCCAGGAATCGTCCCGTGCTCAAGGTTATTCTTCACTCATATTTTAAGGCAGAGTCTATGATGGACGTGTGAAATCGTCGGCTACAAATGTGTGATTTTATTAAGATCACGAGCTACCAGATAACGCAGCCACCTTCGACTCGGTAGTTGGCTGATGCGCCACTTGTGAATTATTATAATAATTATTTGGGATACATTAGTAGCCGACGATTTCCCTAAGTCCATCACAGACTCTGCCTTAAAATATGAGTGAAGAATGACCCTAGACAAGGGACGATTCCTGGATAGCTCAGTCAGTGGTGATCAGCATTGGCGTACTAAGCCAATGGTCCCGGATTCGATTCCCGCGTCCAGGTGTCATTTTTCAATTTTCAGAATATGATATATGTGTGGAGTGATCCCTCACTAAATGCATACATGATACCGTCGTATATTTGATTCATAACTAACTATATTAATAATTTCAAATTCTTCCAAAGAAAACAACCTTCATTTACAAAATTTAAACTAGTAAAAGCTATGTAACAAATAATAAATCATAACATTTTCAACTCTAAGCTTACTAATTTCAAACCTATGAAGTATTAAGATATCATAAGTTACAATTATAGTTATATAAGATATGTATACATATATATAAACAATCAATAAGATATCCCCCGCTTTGGTGGCTGTATGAACTAAGGAGTTACTCTCGCAGTAAACTAGACTGACGGGGCGGGGGGGGAGAGATCAGTCGGGTGTGCTGAGGGTGGTGTTTACAAAATAGGGTTCAACTCCACACAAATGCGGGTACAATGCCTATAAATATAACCTTTTTCATCCCTAATAAAAACCATTAACATAATTAGTACATAAGCATATTAACCGAACGGGTAGTAAAACGCAGTGCTAAAAACATATATATATATATATATATATATATATTATAATTAATTTATAGTTTGGTGAATTAAATTCAGCTCTTAAAAAAACAGATACCTTAAGAATATAATAATATATACCCTCTAATAATTAATGTATAATATTGATTCTATGTTACTCTTCTTAAATCAGGTTAAGTAATTTCTATACTAATATTTCAATTTCCATCAGTGTTATTTTATAAGTATTGATAATATATATTAAAATTGATAGCTGCAGATAGCATGAAATGAGGTATTAATACGCGAAAGTAGATCTAGTAGCTTTTCTATCTTCCAATGCAAATAGGGCTGTATCTTTCAAGGTAAACCGAGGGCACAGTTTAAACAAGTTCTGCAGCAAGCCACACCTCACCACCACCATTATTATTATCATTATCGTCATCATTATTATTTTTATTATCACCACGTTTTACTACCCGTTCTGGTTATACGCACTTACGCTAATGTGTAGTGGTAGGGTGATTGTGAGATGAAATGGAGGACCTACAGTTTAACGTGGAATCCGAACAACGGCGGAGGCCTGGCATTCCCCACATTCACAAGTTGTGATTAATACACGTCTTGTCAGAGGTGAAGGAAGGGTTTGGTAATCAGATAAATCTGTGCCGGGATCGGGGATTGAACCCCGGCCCCCAGCACAGAAGTCCGACACCTTACCCCTAGACCACCAGGTCACCTCCACTGTTATTAAATTGATGATGTATTCAGATGTAGAACCGCTGCTGATAGTCTAGTTAATATCGTTATTTTTATTCTTATGAACGTTTGAAGAATCCCCTAAACGAAAGTAGAAGTAGGGTGTTTGTAAATCGGATCGTGTGATACCGCCTTTACAAATCTCACGCACTTTCAGGCTTCAATTATAACGCTTCGTCACGTCACACACATTATTACTCGAAAGCTCTGCCAAATTTACAAAAATAAACGGGGTAAATGTTTGACACTCATGACGTGGGCACCTATTTGCATGCAAGCCAAGAAGGTGGGAGGGGCGGCTGTGGGGGAGGAGGGGGCGCATTAGCCCAACGACTTGGCAGCAAACAAGACTAAGAGCCGATGTTAAAACATCTTCGGATTAAAATAGACGAAAATGGAACAGGTACTTAGCTTACAATGTAGGCTGCTTAATGAGTTTGGCACTCCTTATTTATTCTTGTACTTGTGCATCCTACGGGCCGATGTTTTGTCACTTAGGAAGGAGGTGGCCAGCAATTTAAAAAAAGAATAGAGCCTAGCTTTTTTTTTTCAAAAATATATTAGGGCCACCTGAGTTCCAACAGCCTTCACGGATGGCCTCAATTTTCTGAGCGTCCTGATCTGGTCCGTAAAGAGTAAAGCGTATATTATTGTTTGATTTATTTCTTGAATACCAACAAAATATGGTGTTGGGCTGTGGACAACATATATAGAATCTTCACATACAGTTTGTAAATTGTAACATAGAGGTAAACTTTTCTAAACACATAATTAAAGCAGAACAAAAATTATGAAATGGCGGGGATAGTGGGGAATGATGATGAAGGGGACGCGGGAAAAGGTAAGTAATTTGCAGTTTTTATATCAAAACTTTTTTTTAGTAAATAAAATATTGCTCCAGTAAAAACATAAAGTTTAAGTTTCTTCACATGGTGAGTTCAAAGTGTCTTGAATATCTGTCAAGGGTGTCAGTAGCAGATTTAGGTTTGAGGACGCCCTAGGCCCGAGACGATATGGCGCCCTTTTTTTGTAACAGTATATATATATATACATCTATGTGTGTGTGTGTGTATAAAATTATGAAAATAATAACAATAAGAAGAAGAAATCTAATTCAGGTATAAATTAAACATTTATATTTTTAACATAACAATAAAATATAGAATTAATAATAAATTGCTTGTAATTAAAATATAAATTATTTCAATTAAAATTATTGGCGCCCCTCAAAATTTGCCGCCCTAGGCCCGGGACTCAAGGCCCGGGTGTCAAGGGTGTCCTAGAATATCTGTCAAGGGTGTCCTGGAATATCGGTCAAGGGTGTTCTGGAATATCTGTCAAGGGTGTCCTAGAATATCTGTCAAGGGTGTCCTGGAATATCGGTCAAGGGTGTCCTAGAATGTGTGTCAAGGGTGTCCTAGAATGTGTGTCAAGGGTGTCCTAGAATATCTGTCAAGGGTGTCCTGGAATATCTGTCAAGGGTGTCTTGGAATATCTGTCAAGGGTGTCCTAGAATGTGTGTCAAGGGTGTCCTAGAATATCGGTCAAGGGTGTCCTGGAATATCTGTCAAGGGTGTCCTAGAATGTGTGTCGAGGTTGTCCTGGAATGTGTGTCAAGGGTGTCCTGGAATATCTGTCAAGGGTGTCCTGGAATATGTATCAAGGGTGTCACGGAATTTTTGCTAAGAGTGTCCTGGAATTTAATGACAAATTTTTCTCTTCATTAAAAAAGTTGCTCATTTAATGCCGCTATGCTCATGACAGATATTCAACGACTTTTGATATCACCATGTGAAGAAAACTAAACTTTATACCTCTATTGAAGCAATATTTTATGTATTTTGACCGAAAAAAAGTTCTGCTATAAAAACTGCTAAAACAATGGTCTTTTCTCTCGTTCGTTATACTCCCACCTTAACCATAGGCCTAATAGAGCTAATCTTATACTGTATATAATTTGATAAGCCCAATTTTAGTAATTGAAATTACGAGAAAACGGCTAAACCAATCTCGACAAACGACCATTAGTTTTAAAAGTTAGAGGTCCAGGGTGTTGGCAAAATTAGTGGCTTCGAAAAAAAAAGTTTCGATTTTCCTAACTAATGTCCATCTGTAAGAGAGGTGAGAGAGAGGTCGTTTCAAAGCTCTCACTGTGGTGTGAAGGGGGAAAAAAATATTTTTGAAAAACATAATGAAATGTACTAAGGAAACAACTTATATATATAATAATAGAATTCAATGTAGAACAGATTTTGAAATTTGGAGTTTAATACAAGTCCAAATATCAACAGTATAAAAGACATGAAAACCTTGGATTAAGTAGAAATTAGAATGGACTGACAATTAAGGAACTTCACTATATTTCCATCATATTATACATATTTAAAATACGTGGTAGTAATTTGACTTCAAGACCAACACAAGACCGGCCTCCATAAAGGACCAGGCTCAACTGGTGCTTTGGTGGCCAATGCAGGTATATTTCAGTAATTTTGTGGGGAAAGGGGTTCTAAGAGGGGGTCATTTGATCATTTTTACCCGTTAGGAAATAAATTCGGCCCATGACGAATTTATCACGTGCACGATTCCCTTTAACGTTTCATTTAATGAGTGGGGAATACATTTGCATGAGGGTGAGCTATATTGAGGGGGTGAAGAGAGGGGAGGAAGGTAAAGTTGAAAATTACCTCATCCCGCTCCCAACCGCCCTCCTAACCCTCAATACGGCTCATGTGTGAAGGACATGAGAATAACGGTTATCTAAGAAGCAGGTAGTGGTCGTAAATTAAACGGAATTACATAATCCCTGTTGCCAGGAAAAGTGATGTGATGAAAGGTTAAAATTGAGTGAAGCGATAATAATTTATCTCCCCCACCCACCCTGTCCTAGGCCTGCCAACACCCACACGTACTGTGAACAAGAGGCAGACAGGCCCGCTAACGTTGTCAAACAAGTCTCGAACATTTTACAAGATCATGAGAAGGTAGTGTGTCCGAACTACTGTATTTGTTAGTAAGGTCACCATATCCTGATCCTAAAAAAAGAGAACATTTACAAATTATTCCGGGGGAGGACGAGTATGCATATGTTTGTTTTTTTAAGCACCCCATCTCACTACCCACTGGGGTTATACACTTATGTACTAGTCGCGCAAATGGTGTGAGGGGGATTAGGAAGGTTGTATTAACTATATAAAGTGTACCGATATTTGCGTGGAGGGAGAGTGGAAAACCAGATAGGAAATACTTTGTACATCCAACCGGGATCGAACCTCGATCTCCCCGTCATCGGCAGTCTAGTCTACTGAGAGAGTTGCACGTTAGACCACGCGGCCACCAAAGCGGATTATTTTATTATTAATGTGAGTGCAAATATCACATGAACGACATAATATTATTAATAAGTAACTTTAGCATGGGCGGCTCTTGGGCCGTGCGAACCGGGCGGCCGCTCGGGGCGCCAGAGATAAACCAAACCTAACGTAGCCTGGCCGTAATGTGGAGTTGCAACGTATAACACTCGTTCAACTTCTGATGCTAACATGAAATTTTACATGTCAGTATCATTTTGTGGTGAATAAAATAGAATTGAGTGTCACTTTGAAAAAGGATTATTTTACACTTGTCTTTATTAAAACATGGTTCCCTGACACGACCTCCCCCCTACCTCCCGCTTTCCCAATTATAACGTAAGCCGTTCATAATGTCAAAGTGTTTGTTAAACTTAAAATCTACACTGATATTATAAAGAAGAAAGATTTGATTTTTTGTATTTTTGTTTTTTTTATTTGTAATGGATAAACTCAAAAACTACTGGACCGATTTTAAAAATTATTTCACCAATATAAAGCTAAATTATCAGCGAGTAACATAGGCTCTATCTTATTTTGAAAATTTAATTTACTCCTCATAAAAATGTCGATAGTTTTACACAAGGTATAAAAAATTGCCTAAAAATATGCTTTCTCCGCGTGCGCTGCAAAAACTATTGGTATTACATAAAAAAAATACTATACATATTTAACGTTCTCACTAATGTGAACAAAAAAGTCCGCGAGACCATATATGTAATTATTATAGTTATGTTACAATAAACTTTTTTTTTTACTGAAATTAGTCAACTAAAACACGGATGCGAACAAAAATTGATTATATCCGTATCATGATATGAATCCTTATCCAAGTCGCGGGCAGCAGCTAGTAAGAAATATAAGAGAACATTGTCTACAAAACCAGTTGTGTATTTTCCCTCCAGATGATCATTTTCATATTTTCCCAGAGTTCAATAGCCATGGGAACTGTGGTACGGTCTAAAGGAAAAACAAAATTAAAAACTAATTGTTTTTGTGAACGTTTAGAATACCAAAAGTGATAACAAATCAACATATTATGGTATTGTAGGCCGTATGGTTTGGAAAATGGCTTTGAGGGTATATGGGTAACTTTTGCTAGCCGTCAGTTACCACCACTCTTATGCTGAATGGACTATATTAGCTACTGGTTACATAGGATGGGGGGAGGGGGGGCAAAAAGCAATCTCACCCGGACATGAAATATATATATACCCCGTGCCACCCCTGAGCTTTAGCATAGGTGTTTTTAATATTGGTAACGTTAATAAAATATTACATAAATTAAATAAGGATCAATAATGGTTTTATTTATGTAGATAACACTAAAATTAGCCACCTTAATTAATTAAAATAACATTTGGTTTTTCCCAGACTTCAATCAACACATTTTTGTACTCCATGTAATTTATGAAACTATGAAATCAAGCAAAGCAAAAATACTTGTACGTAAGTTTGTAATGGCGCAAATCATAATTTTCAGCAATGTACATACAGATGTCGAGTTATGACGAAGCCTCACACATATATATATATATATATGGGATGAGACAATTTTTAAAGGGGCTTTGACTCAAAGCCAAAGAGTTATATGGTACTCTTATCCCAGAAAATGCTTGAAAATTGGATGCCTCTCGAACATTTTAGATTGTTTTTTATTTGATTTTTTAAAAAACTATTTAGAGTTTCGTGCAAGGCCGTCATTCAGCTTGATAATATTCTAGAGTATCAGAGGGAAGTTAAATAAATCTAGAGAGGAGATAATTTATTCCTTGGGGGGGCATTTTCTTTCTGGGATGGCTCTCTCTTAGTCACGTTAGCAAGTTGAACAAGTTAGTTTCCTGTCTTTCAAAAAAATATATATATATATTTGATTAAAAAAGTTATTGAAGTGGCTTTAATTAAATATATTTTAAGATACAGTATATTTATAGAATAAGTTAAACACCGGTATGTTTCATTTATAAACATCAAACTTTTATATTAAACACATACAATTAATTTTGGATATGTGTCAAATAATTTGTAGTTTGCTATTTTGCCGGTTACTTCGTTACGAGTTTCTCTAATGAAGGCACGAAAATCTAACTTTTTTTTTCCGTCACATACAATGCTAATAATAGCACACGTACATAAACTTTGTTCAAACCCGCTTCGGTGGCCGCATAGTCTAACGCGCTAATCCCGTAGTAGACTAGATTGCCGATGACTGGAAGATCGAGGTTCGAATCTCGGTCGGGTGTACTGAAGGTATTTTTTCCTTAATGATTTTCCACTCTCCCTCTACACGTAATACAAAGGCGTATAGCCCGAATGGGTAGTAAGACACGGTGCTAAAAATACTCCGATTGTATATATATATATATATATATATATTAGGTAATTTTTCTTGTTTGCGTCATTTTAAAGATATTTTTTTAGTTATTTAAAGGTATTTATGTTGAATAAGTATATTTTTAATACTATCAATATTTTATTAATGAATAAATACTCAAAGCTATGTTTTTCAGCACAGAGATGTTAGCGTAGGAATATAATGTGGACATTGAACTGTGTAACCTCTTACATATTCCTCACATATTCCTTGTGAGACTGCAACCATAGAGGAAAGAATAACACTTATTTCTCTTTGCTGCAACAAAGCTAGAACTAAAGAGGGTTGCGTTGGGAAGGGGTAGCTACCATTCGGATATTTATAAATCAATAGTATATTTAATAGAATACAGGAGTTTGGTTTTTTTAAGCGCCGCGTCTTACTACCCGTTCGGGTTATTTGTTAAGAGTTTCGTTGATGTATTTTAATAGCATATAGGTATATATTTAGTTTTAATCTGTAAAGTGCGTGTTTGTTTTATTGAGTCATGTGCATTTATTACGAGTTTTTAGCCATATTTCTAAGCCAATTATTTTGAAAATTTCAACTCATTTTTTTTTTTTTATCATTCGTGTGTTATCAAAGTTCAAGCCCTGCTAATAATAAAGTAAAATAATATCAATGTTGACAGCAAAAAATAAAAATATGTATGTTTTCAAAAAGTTCCTTGCTACTAAAATCCTCCTCTACACATGAACTCGACTACTACGTAGTCTTTTGTTTTCCCCGACTAAAAGGATAAGCGGAGTTCCGGCTAACAACGAACAGTTCTAGTCTCCGTCTTGTTCCATGTGAGGTGTGTGAACGCCGCTGCATCTATTTGCAGCTCAGAGACACTGTGGCCGTGCGCCAAACTTCGCCCCCACCATATCTCTCTCTCTGTCTCTCCGGGCGCCCCCAACACGTGCGACACTTGGCCACATTTAGACACGGCCCCCCCTCAGTATAAACACTGACACATGGGCGACTTTAAAAACGTGTGCGCCCCCCTCTACGGTCACAGCGCAACGCGACTTCTTTTTTATGTTCCTCTTGAGGGTAGCTAGTGGCGTACCCAAAAGGGGTAGAGGGGACAAGAGGTCCTACCCCTAACCAAGAGGACCAATAGTTTTACTATTTTAAAAAAATAGTTAAGTACAATAATAATGAAGCAGTGTTTCCCCCCCCAAAAAAAAATCAAGGCGCGTGCCACTTTCTAGGTCATGGGTTTACCAATGTACTCCTTCTAGCTCTTCATAGAAGAAAAATCTGCTAAGAGTAGTGGAGTGAGATTTATAAACTTTCCAAACCTCACATCAAACTCGGCATGAATTTGCACCGAAAAATGTAATGATTAATAAAACTCAGTGGTGTCACGTAACCTTAAGGGGACACATAGCACAGTTTGAGTGGGATTGATTTAGAATAATGTGTCAAATTCATAAAGCTACATCTAAAGACAGTAACATACAGTAAAAGTAACCGGAAAATTCCCCGGTTGGTGGGGGAAGTACATAAATAATAAGCCTCACTATATGTTTAGCAATATTCCTAAATATAGAAAAAAAAGTGTTTTTCAAATGAATGAAAATGTTTCCCCAGCTAAAAAAAATTAGCATTTCAAAAGCAATTAAAACCATAAATAAATATATCCTGTGCATTGATTAAAATGAGAAAAAGCAGAAATCTCACAAAGTTTTTTAAGCATTTTAAGAAACCTGTAAAAAAAATATTTAACTATAAAAAAGTTTGTGTCCGTCCTCTTAACTCAGTTGAGAGCGCATTTGCCTGCTGAGTTAAGGGCCTCAGATTTTATTCTCGGCAGGGCCGAAAAACTTTTATTGCTGAAAATACCCTTTCACATTGATAAGGTGACAGCGGGGGACTGGATGGTGTGCATGTCCTAGTCTTAAGAGAGTACAATGCATTTGAAGTTACAGCCAGCCGCTCATGGAAAAATATGACAAATAAAAAAACCCGGGCCATAAGCTGCAAACAGTAAAAGATATAGATAAAATGTGTATCTATTATTTCTCAGAAATAACCTTTTTCTAGGTAATTTTGAGTTCAGGTATAATTTGATCTAAATCTTCACCTTTCTCACTTATTACTCTTGACAATTAGTTCATATTTTAAGGTTGAGGGTTAAAAATAAAAAAATAAATGATAACACCGAAAATATTTTTATTTCAATATTAGGTTTTCATTACTGTTTTATATCATACATGACAAGCAATAAATGAGTAAATACAAACCTGCAACATTCTCAGAAGCTACAAACTTAAAGCTGTAACAGGAGGAAATAAAGAAAAATTAAATCAAATCAATGATGAAAGTGAATTTCTTACTAATATTTATTTACAATTACAGCATGATATTTATAATGTATCTTGTTTTAAATGCTCTATCGGACAATATTACAATTTATTTACAAAAAATGTAGTTAAAGGAATCACTGGGATAAAATCAGAACTAAGAAGATGATTGCTAAATACTTTTTTAAGTTTTCATAACACACAAAAAAAAAAAAATCATAAACAGAAGCGTAAATCTAGCAGCCTCAACACAGTTTTGATCGTTAATTTACAATTTCATTTTGGAAGAACACTCAAAATGGTGTCTTAGTCATGAGATATTCTAAAACTCCATTTGTGAAGACGCATCCCATAGATTAGTAACCTATAAACAAGGTTTACTTGATCAAATTAAATACCATTTATGCTATTAAAAAATATTGAATTAAATCCCAAAATATACGATTAAAAATATGTTCAACTTGTTCAATAAAGGTAGGTGCTTTTATTGTTCAACATCAACTGATTTGAGGTTGCCACAAAGAAAATTAATGATTCAATTTAACAAAACATTAAAGAAAAATTATATTTTACAATTATGAGTCTTTATTTTACCTTTCTATCACACAATTTACAAATTAAAAGGTCTTGACAATAAAAAAAAACTGTACAAGTAAATAAATAATCTATATTAAAAAATTGTTTTTCTAAATCCTACTATGATAAAAAGACACAATATCACAATGTAATGTATAATTTGCAAACGTCTAAAAGGGACAAGACAATGAATTCTAACCGCGACACGCAAAACAGCATGAGGGTTTTTATTAACATGCCAGCGAGTTTGTTGAGTTCCTTCAGTGGGACAACAATGTCCAGGCATTGACTAGGTTTATTAATTACTTTTATTAATAATTAGGTATTGGTGGGATTATAGTTCTTAACAGGACAATGAACTAAAAGGAAATAAAATAAGAAAGCAGATATATAGTTGCTAGAGATATAGTTTTTTTTTACCCATCTTCTAAATGTTGCAGTGTAATTTTAATTAATAGTAGCAAATATAATATATTCAATTACAAGGGGGTTTTATGTCATTATTAATATATCAAAAAGAAGTGTCTTAATATGTACCTAATATAGTTAGTTGTCTGTTTTAATTAGTCAATCAATTTATCTAGAAAATAATATGCAATAAAATTAAATTTACAAGAAAAATATTTAAAATGCCCACAAGGAACCTTCTACATGTTTTAATATGTACATAAATACATGTTGTACCTGTTTTAAGTGTCTAGTTTTACAAGTTTTTGCACATAAAACATGTAACTTTTATCAATATAGAAAAAAAAGTACTAATTTGATTTGTCACAGCAAAGGTCAGTAAAATTCCTTCAAGGAGTGTTGTATTACTAAACTTCCAACATTGATTGCATATTATTGATAAGTCTTCTCTAGGAACCGAAAACTTAATTCACTACTAGCCCATGCATTTATAACATAAAGGTAGGCTTTAAAATAATTTTAGTGTTTGAAAAATGTTTTTTTTATAGAAGGCTTATTTTTATTGTTCAATTTGAAGGAAGAGAGGGCACAGATTTCTTCCCCTAAAACAGCTAAAAATTATAATCTATACATTAAAAGTGTGTTTGAAAAAAATACACAATTGCATATAAAACATTCTATACAAACCCACCTCTAATCAAAAACTAATCATAGTTGCCTCTTTAATTTAGAAAAGTTATCTCATATGACACCAAATGAGATTTAAAAAACATAATACACACAATATTGTTTGTAGCATTGTCACCCAATGATTTTTATGATTAAAGAAAATATAGGAAAACAAGATATCAGTTACTAATAACAAAATTGAATGATTACAATAGTACTTTTGTTTAATTTTTTTTATTATATACCAGTTATATTATTATGTACATTTAATCAAACTATATTTACAGACAGTCTTCAAGAATATTCCAATTATACAGAATGTGTAAATAACGACTTGATGGTTTTCTTCACTACTTACAAATTGTACCGACAAAGAAAATATGTCTTGTTTAAGTAAATTTAACACAATCTATTGTGCCATGGCAAAAAACATGTATCAATCTAGTTATTTTCTTTCTAGATTTTCCTCAAGCTATTGTGCAAAAAAGGTATTGAATGCACATACAGCAACAAATATATTAAGGAGGGTGCATTGATAGGAAGTTTTAACAACTTAACAGCCCTCCGTGTATAACTTTTAACAGCTCTTTCAACAATGGACACAAGTCCAACCATCAACAAGAATGATTGACAAAATCATCTCCTACATGATTTTACATGATCCATATTTTAATTCCAGACCACTGATCGAACAGCGACAACAATACGAAAAACCATCTCAAGGCTTAACCAATACCTTCTTCTTAAAAATACCTCATTAATGTGAGATTAAATAGCCAAACCAGATGTTACGTGTCTTAAAAATTCTTTACAAGTAACTGGACACAAACCTTATCCAGGCCAATTCTGATGCTTCGAGAAGCAAATTGCCTAACAGCTCATTCACTTGTTAGTAGACAACTGAAGAGATTTCTTATCTACTCCTTAGCGAAGCAACAAGAAACCGCAAGTTTTAGACCCATATTCTTCGAGGTCGTTGGCCACTTTAAGTCTCGCGTTCTTTCTTGGCCTTGTATTCCTCACCCAAAATGGTGGCAATTTCGCCTTGCATGAATGCCCACGGAACGATGGAGTTTGCCAAAGGACATTTTTCACCGCTTGGACAATATACCTGAAAATACAAATTTTAACCATGATTAGATGAAGATAATATAGCATTTCAATTAAGATTAATGTTAGGCCAAATTGATAATATTAGGGATTTAACAAAATACGTTTACCGGAATGTTTTAGTTATAATTTTAGAACTAACCATCTTACTGCTTAAGTTTAAGCTATTAACAGGTAGGTAAGCAGTATTTTTTATTTAAGGAGAAGCTAAATTTTTAATAAAATCCCCAGAATTTGCTTAGGAGAGAAAATAGGAATACCACATTGAAAATAAATTTTTGGGAAAAATAACCCCAGTGAATTAAAAAAATAAATTACCTCTGATCCTGCGCCTTGCCTCTTGATGCTGTCTCGAGAGCAAGGAAAACAGAACTTGTGGTGTGGGACGGAGGGGCACTGCACAAAATGGGTGTCTTCCAGTCTTTCTTGGCACAGCGTGCATTTGAGTGTAGTAGTTGAAGGTACCGTGCCCGTCGCGCCATTGATCGATCCTGTGCCTGGTGCTGCGCTCGAACCAGATTCAGGTCCAGTGGGAGTTCCTGATCCCTCAGTGCCTCCAGACACTGCATTAGTATTGGCTGCTTCGCTAGAGGTCACTGTGGTCGAACTCACATGACGGCTACCAGACGACCTTCGCCCGCTTGATGAACCTACAATAAGACCATACAATTGGAGAAATTTCTATAGACTAAATATTCCTGAAGACAATATAAAAAATAAAATAAAAACTTTAAAATAATATAATGATAAAATTTTATTTAAAGAAAAGTAATGATAATAAAATGATATTAAAAAAACAAAATAAATGTAGAATTTTGTATTTGCGATGATAAGAGAAATATTTCAGAGATTACTTGCATTTATTTTGCAGAAATATCCATTAGCCAGATTCAGTAAAGGAAGTCTGTCGTTACCCCGGAGCAAGTTAGCGAGATGTGCCCAAATCTGAATGCACAAAACACAATTAATATACTGGAGAGTAGGTTGTTTTTTGTTTTTTTATGTAAAAATTGCACATAGTGTGTGCTTTTCTTCCATCTATATTTTTTTTATGCAATGATTTAGCGTCATTGGGTAAAATGTTGCCGATGTATATATCTGAGAAGTTTGATGTGGGCTTGTATTAAGAATCTCAAAATATCAAATTTTGGACGCATCTCTACTTTGCTCTAGAGCAACGTCTCGCTCCTTTTGATAAGGTTAAATCAAGTTGGGGAGGAAAAAAAAAAGAAAAAGAAAAGAAAAAGAAGGAAAAGTAACAAGCAAAGCACACCTTAAATGTTCAGGGTGCACGAGTATTTACCTGAGGAGTTGGGAGAATGCTGTGAACCTCGGGATGCAGATCTTGGACCCCCTGGCCCAGGGGGGCTACTGCCTGCACTTCTCGGGGAGCCAGGTGGGAGATTATCTGCGACAGACATGAGTGCTGCCATGGGTGACTGACCATTATTACTCCCCTGTTGTTGCTGTGCCGAAGGTTGTTGGGGGTCTGGGGGAGACCCCGTTCGAGGACCCAAGGGGGATCCTGCACTACCACCATTACCCCCGCTCATGGGTACACCTGGGTAGCCTGTACAAAAAGATAACTCCTAAGTAAATCACTAACTCAAGTAGGTTTCTGCTTGTTAAGATAAAGAAATGTATTTTTATAGGAAATGAACCCAAACAGAGGTGATACACTTTTAAAGTTTCTAAATTCACAAACTTTTCTGGATGTTCCATACTACTAAAAAATAAGAATTTTACTAACATTTTAGGGGAAATACTTTTTTTTTTTCCTGACCCAGGAATGCAAATTTCTCTTACTAAAATCCATATCAAGATTTATAAAAATATGTTTAAAAAGACATGAAAAATACTAAATATATTATAAATGGCACTAAAAGATAAATATACACAGCCTTTGATAAAAACAGTGTTTGAATTGGAAGTAATAAAGGTGGGAATGTGAATTAACCCTTTGGTGAGTATGAACGTATATTTACGTTCATTTTGTTATGGCTTCCTAGGAGTATGCACGTAAATATACGTTTTCATGTTTGTCTAAATTAGTATGGCCGTAAATAAACGTTCAACCATGATAATGCTCTGCTGCTATCTATGTTATGTTAAAGAAACTATTTTTAGACATTTACTAGTTTATGTATTTGCTAATAGATGACTCTACTGTCCTTTACACAAAACGGTTATCATAAACACTTGGTTGACTAAATCGATGTTTATTTTAGAAGTTGTGTTTCTACATGATTTATTTGTGACAGTTTTTTTGCTGTGTTATTGCTTATAAAGTTAGTTGCCGCACATGAACATTCATGTTTATACCTAGTTTATATTAGAGTTTTATTTATGGAGGAAACTCACAGATTTATAAATAAAGGTAGTTGCCATGCTCGGAAGTGTATAATCTTATTACAGTTTTATATTGTTGTATTTATCATGGCATCTTCGCGCAAAAGACGAATGCTAACAGAAAAAGAGTTGAATGAAATAATTTCAAATTGGGAATCCGCGAGTGATATGAGTGACATAAATGACAGTGATGAGGAGTTTCATCTAGCTCATCTGAGCGGGAACCTGAACATGTGGTTTGATGTAGATAACAATATGACACAAATACAGGTGAGAGCAGATGTTCAGCCAACAATGCATGACACATTTCGGTGGCAAAATAATGCCAATTTTCACAGCCAAAGCGGAAAGACACTATGTGGATGTGTGTGGAATGTGATGTATCCATGCTTCACCACATTTCACACAAAAACAAATTTTTAAACTCTTTGAATTGTATTTGAAATGGAAATTTTTTTCCTATATATTATTTTTTTAAATTTTATAACTACTTTGGAAACTGCAATACATAATTTTAAAATGAATATGCAAAAATAAAAATATATTTAATTTTCACCAAAAACCTCACTCCACATGGATATTGTACTATATTAAAACTATACTCACCAAAGGGTTAAGAGAAGTATTTTACAGTTTTATAGCAAAACTTTTTTTGGCCAAAATAAATTGAATATTGCTAAAGTAAAAACATAGTTTAATTTTCTTCACATGATTAGATGATAAGATTCCCCAACATTTCTCTGATTCCCTCAGCAGTTCTCAATTCCCTCACTTCTCATTTTAGCCGCCCTTAATATTGACACAAGAATAAAAACAAATCCATCAATTTTTTTTTAATTTAATGAATTGAATACAAAACTACAGTAACCTGAGCTACCACTGTTCTACTTGAAGTTTAAAAATTAATGCAAATATTTGTGTAAATTCCCGTTTTTTTTAATATTTCGTTTCCTCCTGTTCATCAAATTTCCTGACTTTTCTAGGTGTGTCAGCCCTGCCAAGCTACAGAGATGAGTATAATTCATCTTAGGTACAAAAGTTTAACAAACAATGTATGAAATGTGGACTGTAAACAAGTATTAGCTCCAATAAAAATTTTTATCTTGAGGTACAATAATTAACTAAACAGATTAGTCGTATGAGTATGAAAGTCAAGAATTTAAATGAACAAAAGGTGACATCATGAGATGGTAAGAATAAAGGTAAGGGGTAGGGTAGCGATAATTAAAATAGATGCACTATCATTTGAACAGATAGGAGATGGAAAACATCACCGAGGTATAGGATTAATGTAATTTTATGAGTAAATGGTCACTAAATGTTAACACGATACCTAACAATAATATGTAACCTAAACTTGGGAGTAGTATTCTGTGTACCTTTTCATATAAAAAAACCTAACCAAACCAATGTGAAAAACTCCTGTTCTATTTAAATAAACTAAATTTACTATCTAGGGCTTATTTCTGAATGTATCAAAGGGTGCCACATTTAAATTATTGTTAGGATTTCAAAGATAAGTAAGTATATTAGAGGTCCAAAATCTACAATTCACAAAATGCAAGAAACAAACAAAAAAATCAGTGTTATGAAAAAATGCAGTTATCACATATTAAATGCATGATATTTTTCAAATAAACTAGTCAATATAAAACAAAGATCTAACCCTCTAAGTACCTTTTAGTAATTTGATTTACAATTTAAATAGGCCTAAGTTATTATTATATTTACTTTTAAATTAGATTAACTTAACTAAGCGCTCAAATTTAGCTCCAGGAATTTAACAAATGCAAAATGTCATCAGGAACAATATATGATTTATCAGTCCCTCTTGCCAGCATTAGTCACAACTCACAGATGCAAATATGATATTGAGTACTATGTATAGCTAATCAGCATATCATTATATAACTGGTGGTCTGTTTCTATTCAGACTGAGGGCAAATAGATGACACGCCTATGACCTTGCTTGAAAAGTCAATGTAAATAAATTATGTGTGGTGTTTAGTCATGAGGTCAGGAAGGTTTTCAAACTTGCATATTAATGTAGTACCCAAGGTTTAACTCACAAGTTATCAATCAATTATTGTTAACTCCTTCGGTGGTAACATCGTCTAAGGCGTCACTCTCGTGTTAGGCCAGACCGCTAATGACAGGGAAATCAGGGCTTGAAGCCCGATCATGTGTATTGAGGTGGGGTCTTTTTCTCCAAAATTGTTTTCCACTCTCTCCACGCTAATGTGGGTTCCTTTACTCTGAATTCAACCTTTCTCCATCTTAACTCATTAGCGTAACTAGTACATAGGCGTATAACCTAAGCAGGTAGTAAGATGCGGTTCTAGGGGGGGGAAAAAAGCTACTTTTATTGTTAATAATGAAGGCTCTTATTAATGCATCAATCTTTTTTTTAGCACCAAGTTTTACAATACTTTTGGGTTATACGCCTATGTATTAGTTACGTTAATGGTTTCAGGGATTAGGAAGGCTACCCGCATTTGCATGGAGAAACAGAGGTAAACCATTTAGGAAAAACCAGCCTCAGTACACCCGGGAGAGATTCGATCCTCGATCTCCTCGTCATCGGCAGTCTAGTCTACTGCGAGAGTAGCGCCCTAGATCATGCGGCCAACCTAGCGGGTAATTACCAGTCAAGAGGTAGCCACAAACACTTTATTTGATGATAACCTCCGGTAAAGATTCAATCTTGTAGTAATGTGTTGTTTGTTGGTCGGAAAGGGGAGGGGGGTGCATAGTGATGATGTGCAAACAACTTTAATAAGCACCTAGCTAGAAAACCAGTGTTTTATATCCACTTAATGCTAAGCTAAGTTTGACCAAAAACTCCTTAATTAAACTCAAACCCCTACTTAGTACAAAGAAAAACTTAAGTCCCAATTTTCACGAATGTTGTAGATCTACTATAATGTGTTCATACATCAAGTCACGTGGTCTGCAGGTGTCACTTTTAATATAGATTAAAGATTATCAATAGCTATAAAATAGCACTAATATAAAGTTGGATCAATGTTGACCACAAAAACTATTTTTTTATCCCTCTAAAAAGTGATCCAAATGTCCTTTCATAAGAAAATCAAGGTTTTCCAAGTGAAATAATTTATAGTTTTATTATCTGGTAACTTTATGGTGGTCTTTAAACCTCAGAAAAAAATAATAAACCCCTTTAAATAAAATAGTTCAAACTTTGAACAAAATTTAGTTATTGTGAAAATTTGGTCACCCTTCATTGCACTTTTACTTGTGAATACATTATTGTTTTGACCTCTAGTTTTAAAGAAAGGAGAGCACATTTAAAAAAAATAGTTTTATTTTTCATAAAACTATTCTTTCAACTGTTGTAGCAACATCATATTTAAATACAAAGTGCTGATTTGACAACGATGGAAGAAAGGTTGTGTCAGCTCTCAGCTCCCTCTGGGAAATATAACATTTCATGTAATTTTTTTTTATGGCAGTCTATGCCGAGTAGGAACGAGACTAGCCGAACGTGACGTCATTCAGCATGAATCGTTCGTGCTAGGGATGGACATCGAAAGAAAAACATCGATGTTGCCATCGATACTTTTTAACATCGACGGGGCAAAAACTTCGTCTTCAAACAAAGATGTTTTTAAAATATAGATTTTTAAATGGCTTGTTTTCAAATAAATTAAGTAAATATATCTGAAGTACATTTATAAACAATAAAGCAAAAACTTTAATTCAAATTCAGACAATTATGATATTCATATAAAATTTTTATTAAAAAATAACATTTTGAAAATAGCCAGTTCTTGATATTGTCCGTTTAATAATAACTATAATAACTAGGATCAGTCATCCACTGTCCGTAAAAACACTAATTTTTAAACCACCTTTCCTTCCAAACAGTTTATCTTTGTAAAAATCTGTCCTACTTCACCCACTAGCAGTTACTGGTAGGAATGAACATCGGACAGCGTTGTTTTCAAAACTATATTTAAAGTTCGATGCTCACGCCATTGATTGTATGTATAAAATATCGATTTTACAAAACAAATAAAACATGGTATTTAAAAATTAAGATACCGTGTTTTATTAATTTTATAAAATCGATGCTTTACAAGTAATGATTTTTCTCATTGATGTTATTAATTCGATGATTTTGAACCATCAATGTTCATATCGACATCCAAGGCACAAACGTCATCGAGCAGCAAACATTGAACCGTCAACATCGATTGTTGAAAATCATCGCCCAATATACATCGATGTTTTGGAAGCATCGATTTTCGATGTACATCCCTAGTTCGTGCATGGAAAGTTTTAATAACATGGACGCCATGATATCAATAAACATCATAAACACCACAGCATACATAGCCTTTAATAATTGGCGTTTGACACACATCACAAATAAGTATATTAATAATTGACTTTGATAGTAAAAAAATACAAGACTTCTTCAATTATATCTGGCTATACTTCTTAGTATCTACTGTGTGGTTAGTTGCTAGTATTAACAATACAGATAACATAACAGTAATAAGTTTTTTTAATCAATATTGACAGTAAAAACATGTTTATGTTTTCAGAAATGTGCTTCAGATGTTCATTCGTAAGAAAATCAAGGTATAGTTTTAAATGGGAAGTTTTAAATTTATAAAATAAGTAATATATATGTATTTCATTGGTGAATTGTAGGCTATCAGAAAAAATATCCAAAATTGAACAATAGCCCGCCCAAGTGTGTAGGTTGTTGGTGAATTGTAGGGCCTATCAACTGTAAACGAAAAAATAAAAAAATTAGAACAGTAGCTCAGATGTGATAATTGATTGGTTGGGAAATCTAAATGTCTCGTTGTGCCACACATTTTTCATTACGGTATGTGTAATTATTCTATGACAACCTGGTTTTACTTAACAAGATGTGAGATTTCTCCCTACAAAGAAAGGTACTTTTTAATTCATTTTGATCCGAATTATATTACTTTTAAAATAACAAAATTACGTTGGTAAAGGGCGGAGAATTAAAACAACAAAATCAAGCAAAGGTGTTTGTATAGACATAAAACAAAAAGTAATAGCTTACTCTATTGTTAATATTAGAATCGATCTCAAAACAATTTGGAAACATTTTTCAAAATTACTTGATCAATAACGAAATTGTCATACGTTCGTGAATGTGTTGACAACTTATCTAAGTTGTAGCTAAAATCAAAAGTAAAAAGGGTAGGCTGTATACATTTCAACATTCCAACCCTCTCACCACAATATAAAGGTTTTGTAAACGAACAATAGATTCTTGAGAAATTTTTATTTCGGGATAAAATATACTAAAAAGTGTGAGAACGAAACATTTCTATACTTTTGTCCGTTAAAAAAAACTAGAGCAAAACAAGTGCATAGTTCCCACACCTTAGCTAGGGTCTACAAAATACCCCTTAAAAGCTCCACCTTTTATTCACCCTCCCTCCCTCCTTCACTAAAACCCTCTTTCCAAACATATCTAACATCTGGCTTCCATTCAAATAAGTGACGGTTTACATTCCCACCGTCACATAAGGGGAGAGCCGAGGAGGATCACTTGGCAACGTCGCACTAACGTGACGTCACAAAAGCTGGAAGGCGGCCAACAATGCGTGGCAAGTGGCTGGCTCCCCTTTATTTAGTTGAGACTGGCAAAGCGCCGGCTGGGTTAGATTTTTCTATGGTTAGATCTGATGAACAAAGCAAGTCAGGCGCTAAAGATAGTTTTTTATGTTTAGAATTATAGAGTTGCTTCTATTTTTTTTTAAATGATTACGGTTTGAGTGGCAATGACTATTGATGGCCTATAAAAGGTATAAATAGAAATGCTCATCATAAATACAATCATAATTAGGAGGGGGATACGTGTAATGTTTAGCAAATAAAACCTCAATGTACGTTCAACAATAAATATTCAATTCTACTTTATGTTTGCACGTGGACATTTAATTAAGTAACACGATTGTGGGCTTGAATTAAAAATCTAAGAAACGAGTAAAATAGTTCTAATTATAATGACTAGCACAATAAAACTCACGATTAATCCAATAATAAACATTTTTATAGTGTCAATACCTAAAATCCTTTTGTGATAAAGATGTCGAAACAAATATTAACATCAACAGTTTTCATTGTATTTTTTTAAAGAGCGAACGAACATAGAATGTTTTGGCTTTAAGTTTAAAGTTAGGAATAGAAAATAATTTAAATATGAAATCCTACTGGTAAATTTATAGTGAGATAAAGCAATCAATTTTATCTCGCAAATGATCAGCTTGCTGGTCAAATTATCTTGGAACAAATACGATGTGGATTCCACAGAAGCGCGTAGGCGTCTCACCACGAAGCTTGCTCTACAATTGTGACGTAATAAGCCGGGCAGCCAAGCGTGTCTAACCACAGTGCGTCTTTGCATACTACTTTACTTTCCCAAGTAATCGATGATAAAATGCATATCCTGTTTCCTGTTCTAGATAGTAAACCTAACTTTTTCATGGGTTTCTGCGATATTGTGGTTTTCACGACGGAAAAAAGTCCACAAACTGTCTTTCTAGAAACCTCTTGTTTAAGACTGAGGTGTTCCTGACAATGTTAAGGAACATGGCGGGATGTACAAGAGAGTAATTCTAATTTAGTCTTAAGAAACCAATGATCGTAATATTTATATATAATAAGCTTTGACTGTATTTATTGTGTATGCTATTTCCAATCTTATGCTAGCAATCCTGTAGTCATGCTTTTAAATTTGAATTATTCCCACATCTTATTAAATTTTCTTATCCCTCCGAAAGTTTACAATGAAAAAAAAAAGTTCATTCTTATTTATTGTTTGAGTATAAAGGTGTTATAATGTATCTTAGTGTTCATAATTCTGGCAACAAAAATGGCTAAACTATGAAGAAATATTGACAAAGGAAATAGGAAATATTAGTATGGGTATAAGTGTGCAAGTCCTTTAGATACGAAAACAACAAAACTTTTCGAACTATAGTTCCGAGAACACGTAAATGAGACTCGAAAGAATAGGCTAAGCGAGGGTCAAACTCTCAACCTCCAGACAGCTTGCATTTAGGTATAAGATTAAAGTCAATACATTTGGTCAAGTTCAAAATTTGTATTTGAAAAGTGTACAATTTTGAACTATTTGAAGCAGGGATGACTTCACCACTCTCGAAATTCCGGTCCAACCGGTTCTGTCGCCACTGGGTGCGCCTTTATTTAACTGGCTATGTAAGTTGGAGGGAGGACGACGCTCTGTAAGTTTCTAAATATTAAACAAATGTAAACCACTTAATGTATATTATAATCCATGCCCTTTAATTACTATAAAAACTAACTTCTAGAGGCATTTAATATTATTAAATTCTATTTGCCTGTGGCTATTGAGGGAGCCCCCCTGAATTGGTGACCCTGCTACGGCCTTGGATAAGAGACTGTAAAAATGACTCTGCTGCTAGATTATTACTGATCCGTTCTAATTATGAACTAGGATATAATGATTCAATTTGTGTCCAACTGACCTGACTTGAAGGTAGCTGTGTCAAAGGACGGTGCTCGAATGGGGTGTTTCTCCTTGAACCTATTGTCAATGAAGGGCGGCGCGTGGCTGACGGCCGGAAGGGACTCTCCCCTGACTAGTGGCGGCCGCGACGACTGGGAATGCTCTTCCACGCTCATCATCCTTTTGGTGGTTGACCCTCCGTCACCATTCACGTGGTGGTGCTGGTGATGGTCATCATCTTCTGCAGACGTCGAGAGACCTCGCTTCAGAGACATACCCGATGCCGACGTGTGCGGGGGGAGGGAGTTAGGCCGCCCACCTCCGGGATGATGGTGTTGTTGAGATTGTTGTTGTTGCTGTTGTTGTTGCTGCTGCATATTGTGTTGCGCTGCGACGGCAACGGCCGCTAGATGTGCGGCCGTTGGGAGCCTAACAGACCGCGTCATGCCTATCTGGCCGTCGTGATCCCCGCCGTCCGAGGAGGACATGCTCCTTGGAAGATTTGAGCTACTCCCTCTAGAGGGCGGTTGTGCGACGGATGCGTACTCTGCTAACAACCCCGACCGTGAATGCTGCATGGGAGCATAACTGACCCCCCCATGTGGTCCACCCTGAGGTGGCGGAGGCTGCTGTTGGTGATGCTGGGATCTACTAGACACGTGAGCTGCCGGGGGTAGACCTACCACTTCTAAGCCCGATACACCATTCTGATGTTGAGATTCGTGGGAATTACTAGAAGACGACCTATGTAAGCTCCCAGACGGTGGCTTAGGATTCCCGGAACTACTCCTGGACTCCTGAAAACCATGTGCCCTTTTCATCTGCCTAGCAGTGTCCAAAACTATTTCTATTCTGTCCGCTCCCTCGTAATTGACGCACCCTCGGCACACGGCCTCTGAAAAATCGTGAATCATGGCCCATGGCATTCGAGGCAAGTCGCATAAGTAGCAGTGCTGACGCTTACCCATTTGCATCACAGACATTTTAACCATTAAATTGTTCTTGGCGACGTATTTAAGAAAAAGTTATCCAACACTCCACTCCAACCAAAAGTAAAACCACACTAACACTCACGATGGATGTTCAAACTTTTATCACTAAATACACATGTGGCAAAAACAAGGCTTATCGTTGTTTAAATAAATGCGACAGAGTTATTTCACTTTTATAAAGTTGCATCGCTACTCCAATCCTTACCATGCCACCAATAATATAAAAATACACACACAAAAAATCACACGACTACACTTTTCGAAGATTTATCAAACTCTCACAAGGAAATAATCCAGTACCAAAGTTCTCATCCCGTCCTAAACCAGCACAGACGTATCTCACGAACCATCCTCTAAGACTGAAGGCGAGCAATTGGAAAAAACTACGGAACGTCCGGAAGAGAATGGGTGACGCTGTTGAGAAGTAGTTCTGAATGCGCAGAAAGAGACCGAAACGAAGCGCTCATCACGCATCTGAGCACGAGGAGGACAACCAATGGCGCACATAAACCCGACAAGTGACAGCACAACAACTCTCCTTCCTCGCTCCCCTCTTCCCCTCTTCGTGAACGCTGTTTGCCGGGCTGCGCCAAAGCTGAAGGGAAAGGGGAGGAGCGGGTTTACCGTTACGCTGCCTTCTTGAATACACGACAACCACGCTCTCCTCTTTACTGGTAGGTTTGTGCTGTGTTGCCATATCTATCCCCCCAGACGCGCTGTTGCACCTCAGCAACGCGTAAAAAAAAAAATTCTCCTTCGAGAAGGTTGTCTCAATGATACAATGAAAACATGATGACGTCATGCGTTCATCATCACGAACTACAGCCGAGGTTGGCGTAGTGGCTGGTTGACTACAGCGACTCGAGAATACTTGCTGGATGCATTGGGAAAAGGGAGGGGGAGTTTCCCCATCGTTGTTTATCTCCTCTACAGACGAATGGTCGTGCATTTTGTTATTTAACATTACCCTTCCTCATCCTGTTAAATTATACTAGAATGAAACCTTAAAGAACTTGACAGAAGTTAGCTTCATTTTTCTGTCGAGACTGACACCATTTGTAAAAAGTGATAGTGTCTGAACACACCACATGGCATCAAATATAATTAACAGTTTAGTGAATTGCCGAATAAAGTTCAGAATGAAAGTTTTAGTGACTTTCAATAAAGTTAGTGGTCGAAAATGAGCTACCCATAAAAATATTTGTATATATATATATATACACACACGATTAAAAAGGAAATTAATTACATTGAAATAAAGTACCGGATAATTATTCATTTTGTGTATGTGATTTAATAATATAATAATGTGGTTCTTTATTATTATTATTATTATTATTACTATTAGCACCGCGTCTTACTACCCGTTCGGGTTATACGCACTTACGCTAATGTGTAATGGTACGGTGGAGGCCTGGCATTCCCCACATTCACAAGATGTCTTGTCAGAGGTGAAGGAAAGGTTTGGTAATCAGATAAATCTATGCTGGGACCGAGGATTGAACCCCGGCCGCCAGCACATGGTTCTTTAGTAACGTATTATAATTAACAAGACAACACATTTAAACAAAAGCAAGTTGAAGGTTTAAACAAATATATTTCAGTGTGAAGACTTGTTCCCACAAGATCGCGGGCCCTCTGAAATCCGTCCAGGGCCCTCTTTCTGGTCTAGAGCCAATAGTCAATAGACCCACACTGGCACTAAAGTGTAATTTCAATAGAGAGGTCGGGGTTTGAATCCCAGTAGGGTGTGTTGAGGATAATTTTTTCTAAATGGCTTCTCAATTCTAAATGCAGGCTCATCCTCTAAATTGTGTCTTACCTACCCCCCCCCCTTTCCCACTAACGTATATAAAATCAGGGCTGTGGAGTCAGTACGCCAAGCCTTCGACTCCGACGCCATCAGAAATGACTAAGGTACCTATGTTAATAAGTAATAAAAAATTTACTGCAGTAAAATTCTCCAATACGAATTAATTCATGGGAAGCTTCTTTGGCATTCTGAATTTATATTCGAATAAATTTGTCATTTCGAATTACAAATATTTGTCCTAAAGAAATACAAAATTAAAATTATATGATTACCATAATATATTGTTATAATATTATAAGTTTTTATTCTGAAGTCGGAGTCGGTATTTTACTGACAGAATTGCTTCCGACTCTTGACTCCACTTTCCCTGGATAGAGTGCGCATAGCTCGTACGGGTAGTAAGAAGCGGTGCAATAATAATTTTAAAAAAGGTGTAATTCACAAAGCAAGAGCTCAGTACGAAGTAAAAACAGATATTTAAAAAAAAATCAAAACCCAGAACGGTCATGGATGATTGAATAAGAAAAGTCAACATTTAAGGGGGGAAAAAAACATAATCATGTACTAAAATATGGCGTTCACAAATTGAACCTGGGGGGAGGGGGGAAATAAAAACACGTGGGCCGCTGTGCTGTTTTCTGGAATACTATTTTCTAAAATAAAAGTGACATGACAAAAAAAACAATGGCTCAATCTAAATATAAAGCAAGGTACCAACAAAAAAACATGAATGCGACTGAAAAAGAACAAAAAAAACAACAATAAAACCAAACTTGTTGTACTGTAGTGGCTCTATTAATAAATATTTACACGGTATGTTTTTGTCATTGTTTTATAGTGCCTAAGTGTGTCCAGTTCTTTACACAGTATAAAAATGTATGTGTATAAACAATGCTTCTAAAAAACAAACAAAAATAAAGATCAGTTGTTTTCCTCAATTCACTCTTTTGATCTAATTTTGGAAAGGAGTGATAGTCTGTATACCAACGTTGAAGGCCGGAACTTAAGGTGGGAGTGTAAGGAACGCGAGAAAAAGGTCAGGGTTTTGGCCAAAATTAAATTAAATATTGCTTCCTTACAAACAAAGAGTTTAATTTTCTTCACAACATATAAGATATAGCCCGAACTGATAGTTAGACGCAGTGCTAAAAATAAAAAAATCTTCCCGTGGTGATATCAACAATTGTTGAATGTTTGTCATGATCATAGCGGCATTAGACGAGAAACTTTTTAAACGAAGAGAAAAAGTTGTCATTCAATTCTAGGACATCCTTGACGAAAAAAAAATTCAAGAACTGTGTGAAGAAAATTAAACTTGATCTTTCTATTGAAGAAATTTTTGATTTATTTTGACCTAAAAAGTGTTTTGATACAAAAACTCCAAACCACTGGCCTTTTCTCGCGTCCCCTACATCTCCATCTTAATGATCCCCCGGTGAAAAAGAAGGTCGAGTCGTTTGGAATTTGGACTCCGAAAAAGACGCCGTCAAGGTATAAACTATTAACACAACATTTATTTTTACTAGTCTACCAAGTTAGCAATCAATGTAGGAGATCTGAAACTCTTGGAAAGGTCATTAGATGGGAGAAAGGCTGTTCCAAAGGCCAGTCTCTATGTGACGTCACTGCATACTGATTTGCTATTTAAAGATGAGTTTCTTCTAGCACACGCTTTATAGGCTCTTTATTTACTTTCGGCATTTTTCAAAATAATGTTTTTTATTGTATAAAAGGCCTACTATCATCTTTGTAACGCATCTACCTGCATCAGTCGGAAGTACTGCTTCTTAATTTCACTTCCCCTTCACTTCGGTATGTATAACTCGAACGGGTAGTAAGACACGGTGCTAAAAAAATGTGCGTGATTTTATAGGGGCCCTTTCAAGCGAGGGAGGGGCCGCCCCTCTTTAATCTGGCCCTGGTAATCAGATCAAATCAGATACTTCTTGTAGTCTTAAGGTGCTAATCCATTTGAAGATGACGCGGTTTTATCTATCTTGCCATCTGGACTAGAGCCAGCCCGGTAAAGATTGGCAAATGTCATGAGTAAAAGAGAAACTATGCATATTCTGAATGGTACGTATGTTTTTTTTTTTTTTTTTTTTTTTTTTTTTTTT
>CABEEJ010001104.1:87914-129329 GCA_901482245.1 Timema douglasi | reverse complement strand
TTTTTTTTTGTTATTGTATTTTTTTAATTTTTTGTGTTTTTTTTAGGAGAGGGGGGGGGGGGGGAGAAAGAGCTGGGTTACTGTACCATTCTTGCCCATCTTTCTCTCTCTCTTTTTCCCGTAAGCATTGTTCTTACCCCTACCCCTTACGCCTTGTCAGAGAAAATAAGCAAAGCTAGAACCCATTTCCCCACTAAGGTCCTTACGTAATACTTGAACGCCTCCTTATTAATATTTATTAAATCATTCTAATAACGCGGTAAAATGTTTTCATTGTTGACCTCAAAAAATATATCTGTATTTTTAAAAGGCCCTTCCTGTCAAGATCCTACTAGAGAAAGAGGCTGTATGGCGTTGAGGCCTCATTGTCCGTAACAAGGCCTAGTAAAGCTTTTTTTTAATGGGCAGGGGTTATAGGGTTAGGAAGGTTACCGGCCCCAGACCCCCTGAAACCTCTATAATGTCCAAGGTCATAAATTAAATCTACCTATCACCGTCACAGCCGATGTGAGAATTTATAGATCACAAAGCGAAGATCCTGTCCTTTTAAGTCGCACTGGATCTACAACGTGATTGTGTGAAATTTGGATTTACACCAGCTTCAAGACAAGATGAGACCTCTGGATGTGTGAAATCGTCAGTTATAGTAAGATTCTGCTAAGAAGGAACTTTTGGTCAAATAAAAACATACTATTTTGTTGTCTAACACTGATAACATTTTGTCATGGGTGGGGACATTATTATTTTGTATGCTTTCTCTTTTGTGCAAATAAAATTGGCTTTTTTTCTAACCATTTTTAAGCCCCTATGGAACATACAACTAATGAAATATCGATATGTATCACTTTTGATTATAGTACGGTACACAAAATACCGTATTTGCGTGGAGGCCTAGTGGAAAACCATCCTCAGTACACCCGACCGAGATTCGAACCGTGATCTCCTTGTCATTGGCAGTCTAATCTATTGTGATAGTGACATCTTAGACCATGCTACGACCTAAGCGGATCTTACCAAGTTAAAACCTACACTATATCAATTTTGTATTTTACTTTTTGCTGCTACAATACTGATATTCGAATGCATATTGCATTTTGAGGACATTTTTCATTTAAACCTAAGGCGTCCCTTTAAATGGTTAATGAGGCCAGTACCCCCCCTCCCCCCACTGAGCTACCCAACCCCTCCTCCCGTTGCGCGTACAACTATGTTTTGGGGTTTATACATCCAACGGCATTACAATCCCAAGACCAGAAAGATAAACCTGAGCTATCAGTTTGTATCAGTGCTAATCTGTCAACTGTAAAACATTTTAAAATATATTATTGTTTTCAATATTAACAAAATATAACTAAATTATTTGATGGCTAAACTGTTTTTTAATTCGTCGAAAGTGGCAGTTGTAGGACATGAAGTTTTAACATTTTATGACTAAATAACAGTGGCACAAGATACTTTTGAAAATATCTAATAAAGATACGAAATTGAAGATTGTCTCAAACTTTTCCCTTTGGTTTTTTCCAGGATGAATTAATTACCTACTATGAACAAATGAAATCGAGATATCCCAAGTTTTCAAGTTTACAAATAATTTAATTTCTCCTAAGAAGGAACACCAGAAAGATTTCCAAACGAGTTAAAATAAAGCAATAACAGCTAATCCATTTCCATTCTTACCCTCCCTAACATATTGACTACAGCGCTTGGTGGTTGAACGCAAATGTATCACTAAAGTTGGAGCTCCTATGTCAACACTGTAAACTAGATATTAATTACTCTAACAAAATCCCTTACGGATAATCCCTTTTCCTTGTGATTTAATTATCTAACATATTGGCCTGCAAATTTACACTTCGTTTACCCTGAAAAAAAAATGGGAAATTTCTACTAAGACTTTTCTATGGTCCAATTTTCATAGAAAGGGCCCTTTATAAAAAAAATACAAACTTTTTCGCTGTCAACATTTAGGCTACTATTTGATTAGTGTTCATTTATTAGTATTGATAACACCCATCAAAAATGACAGCTGCATATCACATGTCTTGACGTCTGATTACGTGAAAGAAGATCTAGTAGTCAGCTATGAAAATTGGACTGTACCCATGATCACACACTCAGGGGCGGATTAAGATCTTGGGGGGCCCGGGACAGTTTAGGTTCAGTGGGCCCCTAGAACTCAGAAATTAAAATACATAGCAAAAAGGATAATTCACCAAATTTACTGCGTATAATTGGAACTGAGAAGCTATACATGCAAAAAAACAGTATAATATCTAGAGAAAGTATTTCGCTCTACACTTGATATCTGCATTTTTTTAAAGTTAATTCCTCAAACCGTATTATCTTTACAACGCTAACTTCTCTCTACACTGGATATCATCGCTGAGGAAACTGGATGACTACTGTTGGGAAAAAGCGTTGTCATTCTCAGGTTTTCGTGTGGCCAATCTTCCCTCAAATATAAGACAATTTTCGCAACTCTGGATAGTCGAGGTTGCCAGTAGCTCCTTCTTAACCCCAGAACACCACCTTCAAAAATAAATAAGAGCGAGGAGATTTGAAAAAACAGTTAACTGAAGAAAGGGCGATGATAAATCTTTTCTCCACAAGACCAGCAGTCCCCTCGGCGATGATATTGTATGTACAGTACATTCAGTAGGCACAGAGCATTTAGTCTTTCATGGACCATCGCGGTTGTGAAATAATTCTTTATCAGTGACAATTTGTTGAATAATCTCTCTCCTGAACAACTAAGGACCATCGTGCTCAAATATATTCCAAGAGCTACATTAACACTTGGAAAGGTATCAGCAAGCTTCTCATCATGGAGCAAAACCGCCTGTTGAGATGGATTGAGACATGACCCGAGCTTGGTGGAGGCTGAAAACTGGCCGATGTCCGCCATGAACACATTACTGAAGTTATGGGAGTAAGCAATGATAAGTTTTTAAACTTCAGTTCTTATCTCTAATAAAATTAAGTTATCTATTAATAATTATCATAGTTCTGTATAAAGGGGGCCTCCCTTTGTCCGGGGAATTGCTCCTTTTGTCGTCATAAAAATTCAGGCGCCTGATCTCACTATAGAAGCACATCGGTCCAAAAGGTTGAGAACGCAAGTTGGACCATAAAAAGAACTGGTCCTCGAAAATGTGGTTAATGGTGCATAGATCAAAGATCACAGCGAGATATAGCGTGCCGGGACCGCGTCCTTCAAAACGTTTCTAGGTTCTGGTTTTGAAGGGCACGTCACGTTATGACAAAGAAGCACGCACGACAACAGATTTCTCAAGCCCATTTTTTTTTAAAAAGGAACTTTTCTTTAATAACCTCATCTCGTGTTTTCCCGGCGGGGTCGATCGCAAGGATAGCGTGCCTCACTTTGACTCGGAAGGTCAGCAGTTCAATACCAACCGGATGTGTAGGGCTATCTTCAGGCCTGGATTTAAGGGGGATTACATAAACTGTTGAAATCACATAAATACTTATTTTGGATCAATAGATCAGAGTCATTGTAAGATCTTGCAATTTTTATAATGTTTTCTATCAAAAAAATAATATAATATGTTTAAGAAATCTTATTTATTGTAATGACATTATTTCCTTATTTAAATAATATATATCTAACATTGAGCTTTTAACAGTTACTTAAAAAAAGATAATGTCGAAACGTTGGAGGAAAAAAATATTTGCTTAATGTTGGGGCCTCCAATTTTCTACACCCCGGGGGCCTCCGCAGCTTTAAATCCAGCCCTGATTACTAAATTTCAACTTAATTTTGGGATAAAATATGTTTTGAAAACTGGGATACGCGGTATACTTGCAACAGCGAGCAGTTATGTTCTATATAGTCCAATTTTCAAAGGAAGATTCATATTTGACACCTGAAAAAGTTACTAGATCTACTATCACTTATTAATATGTCAATTCATGCTATCTGCAGCTGTCAATTTTGATATACATTATCAATACTTATAAAATAACACTATCAATGTTGGCCGCAGTGTTTGTAGTTTCTAAAAGCTTCTTCCTATAAAAATCCTACTTTATCTCCTCTTCAACTGAATATAAAGTTCACCCTTCAAAAAGCTGTTTCCATAAATATTGGGACCCTATTTTAGTTTATAAAAAGCAGGACAGAAAAAATACACCAACCATGCCATGTTACCGAAATAAATGGTACAGTCCACCGCACAGACTTTCTCTTTCCGTTATCTGAACTAAATTAGCCAATAACTTACTTAAAACTTCTAAGATAAGTGAAATAAAATAATAATTTTAAACAATATTTGGATAAGAATTTTAGTCAAAATTTTAAGAGCAAATTTTGAGAAAATATTTCCCCCACCTCTCTCTCTCTCTTTTCTACTTGACGTAAACTACCCTTACTTTTAGGGTTGGATGCATAGTTCCAAAAATTCCTCTGGGGAATTTCTATTTCGGGTTCTAGTAGTCATGAAACGTCGCCCAATATCCATCAAAATCTCAGTTGTTTTTTCGATCACAATACTTTCACCCTCTGAGAGGTCGCAAGAGAGGGGTGTACTGAGGGTGGGTTTTCCTCAATTGTTTTCTATTCTCCCTACACGAAAATGCTGGTACACTCCCTATTAATAGAATCTTACATATCCCTAAAGCAATTAGCGTGACTATTCCCTAAGCGTATAACCCGAAAGGTTAGTAAGGCGCGGTGCTAAAGGGGGAAAAAGGAAGATGTTGGTTGCTAATTAGTTCAAACTAAGACTTCATTACAAGAGAATAATACATAGCTTTAAAAGCAAAACAACTCTATGGACAAATGATAGGTAATGTCTATAAATGTATTTGAGAGACGTATTTAACAAAAGAGTAAAACGTAGGTGTACACGGAATTTGGAAATACGTTTTTAAAGGTGCTTTTTCCTTTTAAAAGCCTACTAATCGTAGGATTATAATAGGGAAAAAGACCTTTCAGAGCGGAATACCCACACATATCAGTGTGCATTTATTTTTTCCTTTTCATGAGAATCTATATACTCCACATATCAGATAGGAAATTTAATTATGTATAAGTATAAAGTTTTTGGCAAATATAACTTGTAGATAATAGTTGTTAAAAGAATATCAATCAAGGGTGAAGTTCCTTGCGCTAGCGTTGTTTGATTCGAAATATTATTTTCTCTAAAGTACGTGCTTTAAAACACGTACCTATGGGTTTAATATTACTAGTTCTGTAGGCCAAAGGACATCACCCCAAAAGATAGTACGTATGGTCACCTTATCCATAAATCTTCAGTTATCACCAGGCCAGTCAGCATTTCCCCCCTCTCTGACAGCACATCAATCCGCGAGTGACGTCAAAGGCGAGTGACAACATATGGGTGGACCTGTGACGTAACCCGACTTGTCACGTGATCAACACGCGCAGGGCTGCACTGAGCTTGTTTGCTATTCGCCTTATCTCTCAAGGGGGAACTCAACCAAACAATGATACTGTTTACTATCATTTACTGTCATCGTTGATTCTTTGATGACTTGCATCAACTCTCGTTCTCGCCATTTTTGGTCAGCAACAGGAACCTTCAGACGTGGCATGGAGGATATTTAATTCCTGAAAGTTCCCGGTTAAAATCCCGGCTGAAGTCAAAAAGTCCCATGTTCGATTCCTGTGTTCAGGCTATCAATTTTCAGCTCTGATAGCTGATCTTGTGGAAAAATAATCCAATCAGTTTGTGAAACGCAAGAATTTAAAGTAATTATTCAGCCTGATTTTATCACTAAAGTTATGTCTCAAAAATAAAGTATTTTTGGTCCTAAACCGCAAATCCTTTTTAGTAATATATTATCTTCAAGTGGAATTCAACTTAATTGTTTTGCTCTTTATTCTCCGTTGTTTCCACCATAATCGACTTTATACGGTTATTGTTGCCACAATGATTCAACTAGCATTTTATTTTTCTGGTTACGGGCGTTGCCTACCTGTGACATAACGGCATGTCAAGATAATATTTATCATGCTTATAGATTTACGTTTTATTTGGTGAATTTTAATGAAATAACATTGAAACAAAAACCATAAATTATTAAATAATTCTATAAAAGTCTTACATTGTCCAGAAAATTATTTTCTTGGTCTTTAAGGAGATTTTATAAGGATGCTTTTTTTTTACGTTTACAGCCGAGGCAATTTTTGGTCAGGAAAATGGCCAGTAGGAATATTCCTGCCAGGACGTAGATTAAAAATATCCGTGGAAGCAAATCATGTCTCCAAAGCTAGAATAGGGAATAAGAAAAAGGTTTATTTTGAAATGCGAGTCAATGTTGTCCAGGCGCAAATAGTGAATGCGTATATTTGTCAGCGGAAGAGGGGGGAAGGGGTTATCAGTATGTAAACAAGATACCTCGAAGATGAACTGCTCCTTTTCTTCGCTTCCCTTTCTATTTATAACATTGGTGTCTAAGTGTGAGTGCTTACAGTGGCACTCTCTTTGCAAAATAACTTTAAATTCTCATAAAGATCAGTGAATTATTTACCATACCGGCACAATCAGGTTACCGTTCTTCAAGACGGCTTTTCAACTTATTTGGCGCTGTGCTATGTATCACTGACTAAAATATTTAAAGCCGAACTGCTTAGTGAAAACATAAATTACACGTGGCAAACGGATATATGATAAAAAAAAAATCCTCTGATACGTCTAAAACTGTCAACATAATGTCCGATGATGCTACAAAGTTTCATTGATAAATGAAATGACATAAATAATTTGCAATGGTTACAAATGTGAATTGTGACAGAAATTAGTGTCAAGCTTTCTTCGGGAAGAATTAATTCCTTTTTTACCTCTACATTTTGGTCACATTACCGGAGATGAATGTATTACATTTCAAATGCTTGGTCTTCAATCATTTTATGGTAGAATCTCATAGCAGAAAAATGTATGTACAGTCCAATTTTCATAGGAAGACCCTTCCTAATCTGACAACAATAAAATATACTAAATCTACTTTCATGTATTTAAACAGCAAGTCATGTGAGCTGCAGTAACTACCCTTAATTTCATCTATAAATATATATAATAATTAAATAGAGTAAATGCCCTAGATCCATCTCTGGTCAGATATGGTGCTCCATACCCTCTGATATGGGCTAGACCACTAGAGCAAGTTGTTATTTTCATTGTTCTGTCTCGGTCTCACTTATGGCTCTGACAAAATGAAAGAGGCAAAGGTATGAACGGTGCTAGTAATAACAGTCAATATACAGCCAGTCCTTGTGATGAATGGAGTGAAGGTGTCGCTTGTAGGGTCAGTTGCAATAGTACCTTCTGGCTCAGTGAGGAAAGCAACGGGAAACTACCTCACTGCTTATTTCCCTAGTACGCCTCTTCAGTGCTGGCTAGGCTTTAGAGCTGGCGGTGGAACTGTTGAGGATACAATCAACCGTCGGGTTGAGTAATATTCATAAATACAATATAATAAACTGTTATAATTGTTAAAAGCAACAAAATAGGTTAGTTTTTTTTAAGTTTCTTTTTACCGACATTTTTTGCATATTTTTAGATAAAGATATTACAACATAATCGAGACAGGGATAAAGTTCGTTCACGGTAGGAGTTTACCTCTGAAAGGCCTTTTTCCCTACCAGAAATCTATTTTATAGTAGGATATTGGTAGGAAAAAAGACCTTTCAGAGGTAAACTCCTACCGCGAATGAAGTATAGTGAACATGACATAGCCGATACAAAATGGACGGTGTCCATTTCCCCCGTAATGTACGGACCTTGAATAGAAAAGTAACCCTTCCTTCACCTCTGACAAGACATCTTGTGAATGTGGGGAATGCCAGGCCTCCACCGTGGTTCGGATTCCACGTTAAANGACATCTTGTGAATGTGGGGAATGCCAGGCCTCCACCGTGGTTCGGATTCCACGTTAAACTGTAGGTCCTTCATTTCATCTCACAATCACCCTACCATTACACATTAGCGTAAGTGCGTATAACCCGAACGGGTAGTAAGACGCGGTGCTAATAATAATAATAATAATAATAATAATAATAATAATAATAATAATAATAGAAAAGTCATTTCGGAAGTCCCAGTACTTGGTCAGCTGCCAAGAAACCTTGATATTGATAAGTTTTTTTATATCCGATTTTATAAACAGGCCGTCTTAAATAACTGTAAATTGGTTACGATTACAGTAAATTTTCTAAGTAAATGGTAACAATGGTGTAGTTTTGATTTCTTGTGGTGTGTACCATAAAATTCCCAGGTTCTCAAACTGTGGGTCACGATCCCTACGTGGGTTACGAAAATGTTTATATGGGTCGCAGTTAACATTGACAAACGTGAGCAAATTAAATATTTACTATAGAACTATTTAAAATATGATACATTACAGCCTTTCATTCGATATTTCTTTAGTTTATTGCAGACATAAGCATCGTTCGGCATGGTTACATGAACACAATTTTAATATTATTCGTATAGTTAACCAAGTTCCATCGATTATCTTGATATAGTATGAAATTTGTAAATTATACAAATGTAATTAATATAACAAACTGCACAAGTGCAATAAATATGTTCATTATTTTTATTTCTCCCTTGACCTAACTAAAGCCGTTCAAAAACTAACATTTAAGTAGCCCATAAAAAAAATCAATTCAACCATTACTGCCCGGAGTCTCTAATAATTTTATCTTATTATTAAAAGGGGTCACGAATAAAAATAAGTTTAAGGACATGTGTTAACAGCATCGGCGGCCGCATGGCTTAAAACGCCACTTTCGCAGTAGACTAGACTGTTGATGACGGGGAGATCGAAGTTCAAATCTCGTTTGGGTGTAATGAGGGAGGTTTCTACAAAATTGTTGTTCACTCTGCCTCAACGTAAATGAGGGTACACTTCCTATTAATACAACATTTCTCATCCGTAAAACCATTAGTGTAATAGGTTCAAAGGCGAATTTGAGTTTTTAGATTTTTAATTCTACGCAGATCACCGCCTTGGTCCGACATAATGCAGTGTACCCGGCCGAGATTGGAACCAGGGCTGACTGATGAGTCAGAAGTAGGTACGAACGGACCGTGACCATAAGCTAGTCTCGGTGGGGTGTTCTACCTACGGTGGCACGTGGCCACGTACCCCCAATATTAGATGGCAAAGAATTTTGAGGTATTTTCAAGTTTGTGTGTTGTTTTTTTTCAAACAGAATTGGAGGTGTTATGGATTGTATAATGCTCTACCCGCTACTAGTCCAGGCATCACAGGTGCCATTTTAGCGGGGTGGGGGAAGAGGGAATACTTGCTCTCCCAATAATCCGATCAAACGCGACATTCTCTCAGTAGACCTTTAAAGAAAGTGTCCTGTTTTAATCAGGAAAATGTAAATCCATGTTTATTCCCATGCATAAACGATTAAGGTAACTTTTTTATGACCTTTTGGATTAATTAATTCCGCCATCATATTATTTATGTTATTCATTTGGTGCATAATACTTTGTATTTTCTATATTAAAGTGAAAATTGGTTCGGTTTTTCCCTCCGAATACATACTAAGCTAGGCAATGAAGAGGAATACGAAAATAAACATTATTAATAATAGTTTCGGGAGAGATTGGGTGAAGAAGGAGGTGAGTGTGTGAGGAGCGGGGGTTGAAACCCCAAAAACAACAGTTAGGTAAAACCCAGAGTGCGAAACAACTACACCTAAACAGTTTTATAGCACAAACGTTGTCACAAGTTACCAAAATTTGGACTAGATCTAAAAATATTTCGACACAAATTTCATCAATTCAAGAGATCCCTGGCGCTAATAATCCGAAGCGTGAAAAATAAAGATTTCAAACAAATATATATTCAAGATGAGAGCTTAGAAGTCCGGAGACGCGAAACAAAGGGGCGGGCGAAAACGATTCGACTTTGTTTCTCGACGCACGTCATCTGGCAACACCGCGCGCGCTGGGCCTGGAGCTCCCGAACCTTCTGGAACTCGTGTACCTCTCTCCGTCTCTCTCTCTCCCAGGACGCAGCAGCCTTGGCCGCCACACCCCGCCTCTCACTTCCCCTCTTGTACAAACCAGAATGCTGTGACGTCACGCGGGAGTTGTGTAACCGTCGTCACCGCCACCATCATAATAATAATAACATAGACACGAGGCTGCGTGTGTAGCAGGCAGCAGCGATCTCGCGCTTGCATTCTCGCCTGTCTGTCTGTCTGTCTATCTGTCTTCCCTTTCCTTCAATCCTACAACATTCGGAAATACTCACGGTCTTCTTTTGATGAGCTGATCATTCGTCACAGAAATAATAGTTATGTCCCGGACTGATTCTATCCATGATTCGTTAAAATACAGATTAATACAATTTCAGTGAAGATCCTTTCTTTTGATATAATACAAAGTCATCGCAAGAACTTCCTCTTTAGTTTTATCAACAATAGTTAAATAATTATGTCTTCCATATTACATTGTTTTGATTTATTACATTTAGGGCCTATATAATAGTTATAATTTACTGACGCGGATATACAAAAAAAAAGGACTGTATGATCTAAAAATGGCAATTGTTACCTTTCCCGGCTTCAACCAATGATTTTAGAGTGTCTGTCTCCGGAAATATTAAGGAGAAATTGTCACTTTACTTAGACATGGCGGTCGATGTTTTCCTCCATAATCCAATAATTAATTCAGTACAAGCCAGTAGAAACGCACGCGCAGAAAAGATACTTGGTAGTCTTTTTATTAGCAAATTGAAGTGATTTCCCCGTCTTTCGAAGATAAGTTAAACGAAACATCTTTGTTCTGATTTTTTCTTCTTCATTAAAGTGGTTTTAATTAAATGTATTTTATAGATGCATTTATAATTCAAAAATTATACCGGTTTGTTTCGAAATGTACATAAAACTTAAATAAACGCGATTTTTTTTTTTCTGAAAATAAATACTCTCAAAATCAGGATCAACACAATGACTGTGTGGGTACGCGGATAAAGACGTCTGTCTCGTCTATCATGGCTTGTCGTTGACAGGTAGGTTGGAGTTTGACTCCCGGCCAGATCTCCAGAGGTTGGTTTTCCGCTCTCCCTCCACAAATCTACATTCTACCTTCCTCATCTTTACCCCCACTAGTATTAACTGTGCGGGTTACCAGGGCGGGTAGTATGATGCTAGGAACACTGGAAATACGAAACAAACGAGAGGTATACCCTATCACCGGTGAGCACGGGTGCGGGAACGGTACGACAAACCTTCGACTCTTACTCAAACTCCTTCAGAAATGATTGAAGTATATTTATTAGTGATAACAAATTGACCGCAGTAAAATGCTCCAATACAGATTACTTTATGGGAAGCTACTAATACTAACCTAATCAGTAATAATTATTATCATTTGCTTAGCAATACTATATTATCAATAAAAAAAAGTAATAAACGGATATACTAATAATTCTTTAAGCATTACTATATAATTAGCCTTTTAGTAGCCCAGGGAAAGAACAAAATATATCTGATTACCAAACCCTTCCTTCACCTCTGACAAGACATCTTGTGAATGTGGGGAATGCCAGGCCTCCACCGTGGTTCGGATCCTACGTTAAACTGTCGGTCCTCCATTTCATCTCACAATCACCCTACCATTACACATTAGCGTAGGTGCGTATAACCCGAACGGATAGTAAGACGCGGTGCTAATACTAAACAAAATAGATTAATAAAATTATTATTTTTATAACTTAGAGAAAGAGCCATACAAAATATTGGTTTCAAAAGAATATGTTTTTATTTTGTAAACAGTACGTCATCAAAAGCCCTTGTTTTATCTGGTGCGCCATCTTAATTTATGAAGAGAGCGCAGCCTTTTAGTAGCTATCGTTTAAAGTGAGTCACCAACGCCACTTAGATAAGAAAATAAACATTCAAAGGTTATTCCCATAAGTTCGTGTTTGAATAATGTAAAAAAGGTTGGAATAAAAACAAAAATTAAGAACATGTTGTTTGTTGTAAAGTTTTGACTGCCAAAAACAGATCATATGGTTTGGGGAATAGATAGTTTGATACACAGTAACTTTTACTATAGTAGGCCCGTGGCTTCTTTGGTGATGACTGACAGGTCACGCCTGACTGTCAGAAGTGACAGCTGCTAAACACATGTTTTTCCAGATCATATGGTTCGGGATAGGGATACATAATTTGGTCTGGTAACTTTTCAAAGCAGTCAGCTGTCATTCAGCACCAAAGAATCCATGTGGCTACTGTAGCTGGCTGTCCCTTACCACCTCTACTGTTGTATATTTACAACGTTTTTCTGCCAACGCCAACTTGCAGCGCCGACATAATAATTGCAGGACCAACAATTGTGGAGCTATTTTATGCCAGCGCAATCAAACCTGTCTCGCCTCGCGGCGATAAAACTTTGTTTAAAAAAAAGACAAACGACCGACACGTCTGACCGCCTTCATGACGTCACTAACTGCTGGAACAGGATTTTCCAGTCTCGGCCACAGGGTCGGAGACTCGAGAAGAGTGAGAGAAAAAGGAAGGCGATGGAGAGAGAATGTGGAACCGCGGGCAAGTAGCAATGGAAATACAGTCCGATTTCCACAGGAAGAGCTTTTATCTAACGGCTAGAAAATTTACTAGATTTACTATCGCGTAAAATCATGTGATCTGCTCGATAACTGTAACTTTTCATAGATAATATCAACACCTATAAAACAATAATATAAATAGTGTCCTTGCTGAGCGCAAAACATAAATTTGTATTCTCTAGAAGGTCCTTTCTATCAAAATTGGACTAAAGTGTGCGTGATTCAAAAATTTCTGGAGGTTATGGTTCATTCAATAGAGAGGAGAGCTTATTTTATTTTTCCACATTCTGCTATCTTTGTCCTCGAGCTAATGCTGGAGCATGGCTCTGAAATTCACCCTTCCCTCGATTTGAGGTGTAATAGTAGTTATTTTAAGAGACGGTTGGTTAGTAGATTTGATTAAAAAAATATTACATTTTAACCAAAAATCGCATCAAAGTGAGGTTTTCTTCAATCTTCACTTGACAGCAGTGATCTATATGTTAGTATTTCAATATTATAATCAAAGTAGTTAACGAATACTCCCCCCCCCCCTCCTTTTTCCATTGGGATTTAATAACAGATTTTTTTTTCGAAAGATTTTCATCTCCAATTGCCCTTATTCGTTTGAATTTAGTATTTGAATATACTGTACCTTTTGTCCCCTCCCCCCTCCATCCATTTTCGCTCGTCCACCATCATTATTAGAGGAAGGTGCACCGGGGGTAGTTTTCCAAAATGTGTTTTATCATTTTAGTTTTCCCCAGGCCATAGACCAAATTATGCGGGTGCATTTACTCTTGACTAACTCGCATCAGTGGGCACACGGACTAAACGTCAAGATCGTCGAGGCTAGTTTATATGTTACGGCAAGGTCGGGTTTCGATCCCGGCAGGCTGTATTGAGGAGGTTTTATCGAAATGATTTTTCACTCTCACCGCCTCCGTTTGCCACGTGCAAATGTGGATACATTTCCTCTTAAATTCTTCCTTCTTTATTCTTACCCCATTTGCATAATTAGGCCTAATACTATGCATTCACCCCGAATGGCTAATGAGACGCGATGAAAAAAAAAGGAACTGAGTTTTTTTTCTAAAATGTTTTCCCCACTTCTTTTATGCAAATGCGTTTACATATACTTTAAATTTTATCTTTCTCATATGGAACCCATTTGGTGATCACATGATTTGGACTTTAGGATATAAGTCTTGTTATGGAAAGGACTGCTAATGACTGAGAGATCGAGATTCGAATCCCCATCGAGTAAGCTGAGGATATTCCCCCCCCTCCCCTAAATTGTTCCCTACTCTTTCTCAACCCAAATGCGGGAACACTTCTCAAAACTCTACCCTGTTTATCCTTACCCCATGTGTAGATATGAGTATACCTCGATAGGGTAGTAAGACGCGGCGAACAAAAAGAAAAACACGCATGAACTAAAAAATTATATTGAAATCTTGGAATTAGCATTTGACATTGTCGGTGTCGTGTTTTTTAATATTAATGATATTTGACGTGCAACCAATTGGTTATTATCAGTACACAACTTAAGAAAATAACTTAAACTTAGAGAAGACACAACACCCAGACCCCAACCTTTAAGCCATCACTGTGAAAGGGAAAACCCACATTTAACCGATTATATATTTTTGGACCATGCCGGAAATCAATCTCAGGACTCGCTACCGATTGAGCTAAGGTGTCGGACTGTTGGGTTGTCAGTTTGTAAGTCGTGTGTTGATATTACCCCATGTTAAATAAAAAAGCCTACGTATAAAATACAACGGGAAAGGTTCATTTGAATAAAGAAGCATGATGGAAACTGCCGGGACCTCTAGGATCAAACGTAAGTTTTTACCTGACCAGCCCAGGCAAATAATACGGTCATGCCCTTCACTTGTCATTGACAAGAAGAGTGAGAGAGAGAGAGGGAGCATTGCACGACTTATCAAACACGTGGGTAGTATAAGGGACTGGAATGTTCCGGAATTGCCTGGGACACACTCACTACAGCTCCCTCTGGTTGTCGTACACACTCCATCCAACTCGTCGATAAATGAAGGAAGAAAGGAGGAGATGGCTGGCTGGCACCTTGCACATTCTCCCGGGCACAGCTCCGCGTCGTCATGACAACGGCACACACACACACACACACACACACACAGTCTGGACAAAAGGAGGAGGGAGAGGGTTCGAACTCCCCGGCAAGCTTCGCTACCTCACACGGTCATGGCTGAGGTCGAATTTTACGTCAGAAGGTCCGGGGATTATGCTTCTCATTTTAAACTTCCCGTTTCGAGTGTTTAACGTGCCCTTAATAATTTCACCCGGAGTCAAGGCCACCCAACAGGGTGCATCAAATCAAGGTTGACCTTGGCATTAGATGGGTTCCTCCTTCTCGATGACGTATATATAAGTTTTAAGGATTCACAACAGATATACCAGTCCACTAACACATTGAGCACAAGGTATGGAAGTAAAAGAGTAAAGAAAACACAATATGCCAGTATTGTGTGCAGTGCATTCGTATTTGAATGATTACAGGACATTTTGCGCGGTGACGATGGGGGACAAAGAACAAAGGTTCTTGTAAATAACTACAGTATGTCCATATTAAGACATAATAAATATTTGTGCGCAATGAGTATATGTGAAACCTTTTCAATACAATTTTTATCCAAATATCATTTAATATTTCAACAATATTCAGTTTTAGGAACCTCTATTAACTCCTTATCTCCATTAAAGTTTAATCAGAAATGATCCACGTGCAATAGTGTTTGTGTATATTTACGATTTCGAGCCAATTGTATCACGGAGTTGATGGGCATGTGATGCACACTCGAATGGCGAAACTGGCCCATTCAATGCTGGTCTAGGTAGGTGTCGTCCTGCATTTAGTATAGCACCGCACTTGAGGCGTACTCGATATGACTATGAAACTGGCCCGTGGTTTAGAGTAAACCAGGTTCCCCAATACCTGTAGTTTACCTCCCAAACTATCTACTCGGCCAAAGGGGCGGTAATCATGCATTTTTCAAACGTCTCGAAATTTTAACGTTGAAACGTGATCTAAAAGGTTAAAACCGTTTAGTTATCAGATATTTCAAGTGCGGTATCATTGCTATTTATTTCCACCGTGGTCAACATCACTAAGCCGTTGTGCCTTCAAATAATTCACAGCCCCTTTTGGTAGACTTTGGTTGAGATTTTCTAAAATCTTCGCGTGGCGCGAAACCAGGTGAGGTACGAGTAATTGGAAAGCACGAGGTTCCAGGCATTATCGCGTTATGGTCATCATTCGAAAATTATAATTAAAGTCCGTTCACTGTAGGAATTGTTTTCTGAAAGGCCTTTTTCCCTACCAGAAATCTATTATATAGTAGGATATTGGTAGGAAAAAAGACCTTTCAGAGAGTAATTCCTTCCGTGAATGGAGTATATAATCCATTCACGGTAGGAATTACTCTCTGAAAGGTCTTTTTTCCTACCAATATTCTACTATATAATAGATTTCTGGTAAGGAAAAAGGCCTTTCAGAAAAAAAAATCCTACACTAAACAGACTTTACTAGGATTTTGAAAGGACATACCATCTTGGCAGGGAGTTTAACATATGAGGAGGTAGGGGGATTATCTTGTAATGTAGCAATGCCTCAGCTCATCCCAGCATCGGCCAGATAAGGAAGCTGGTGTCCGCTTTAACTGGATGTGTCATTGGTTGGGATCGTCTGACAACCTGCCTAGGCCGGGAATATTATGTTCTGCAGGTCAGAGTTCTCTCTACCATCGGTACAGCCATAACAAGAAATGTAATTAAAATATATACATTTCAAATCTAAAATGCCAATATTAAGAAAAAAATAAAATAAAATCTTAAGTGACCCGCCTCGGTGGCGTAGTTGGCTAACGCGCTTGTCGTGTTGAAGCTCGACTGCTGAGGACGGGGAGAACGAGGTTCGAATCTCGGCCGGGTGAACTGAGGGTGGTTTTTCCTAAATGGTTTTCCACTATCCTTCCACACAAATGCGGGTTCACTTCCTCTAATTCAACTTTCCCAAGTCCTAATCTATTAGAGTAATTAGTACTTAAAGCTATAACCCGAACGGGTAGTAAGACGCGGTGCAAAAAAAAATAATCTTAAGTGAATTTAAGTTTGACAAGTTGTACAAGATTGACGTGAAAGAAACATAAAGATGTAATATAAATATAATGCATATATGCACAATATTTAAATGATATTTGTAAAAGATTTGGTAATAATAATTACAAGCTATGATACATTTTAGTTATGAATAAAATTAATGAAGGCTAATTAAATGATTTTATGTTAAACCACATTGGCTGGCGTATTGTGTCTTAATCATACATTTTATTCTGCGTGTTCTTTCTTTCTCGTCAAACCTGAGGATGATGCCGCTGTTGTATCGAAACACGTCGTCAAAATAGCTGTGCAGCTCTTGCAACCAGAAATCAACGAACAGGAAACTACAGCTAAGAAATACATTCAATTTTTACTTTTCAAATTTAATAATTTGCTGTCATTTCTCAAGAGTATTACATTAATATTCAATACATGCTTAGTCACACCATCCTTTGATTATTTCAACTTAATTTTAAGTGTAATTGATTCAAATGTCTAATGTATCTAATTTTTAAATGTTTGTTACAATTTCAACATATTCATAATTAAAATGTATCATAACTTGGAACTATTATTACCAAATCTTTTACAAATATAATTTAAATATTGTGCGTATATATTATATTCATATTACATATTTAATGTTTACTTCACGTCAATCTAGTACAACTTGTTCAACTTAAAACTCACTTAAAATTGAATTTTATTTTTTCTTAATATTTGTAATCGTTCAAATGTTTTTCAAAAATAAAATTCCAATGATCAATTATTCGGAAATATTAATAAAATTAATGAGTTAGATTTAAAAAACTAAATTAATTTTAAATCACGACATTCTGCACTACAAAATGAGATAAAATCAAATTATTTGGGTATAAAAAGAACAATATTTATATTTATTATAAATGAAGTACTTTTGGTTCTTTTAAACAGCTTCTACATTAAACTTTATTTTCTTTAACATATATTAGATATTGCATTGTGTACACCTCATATACATGTCTAGTTAAACTAAATATCAGCCCTATACATTAGCTACTTTAGCTTACTAAGGGTAGGGTTTATCCCTTTGTAACTCGTGAAATGCAATGATTTGAAATCAATGAATCAAGTGTTTAGAGCTTGTTAGAATTGCGCCGAGAAATGTTTATTGTAAAATAACCTTAACATATCCTAACTGTAAATAAAATAAACCTACCAAACCAATCAACTTCACACAAACCTGGTCTAAGTAACTATAATCTTTCAACAGCTATTTAGAATAGTCGTCTCCCTGAATTTTCTTTTTGAAATATGGATTTTCCAAAGAATATTAGGAGCTGTGCTCCTTCGGTAAATTTTTGATTCTTTTAAAAGCTATTTTAAGAAGTGCTCGCAAGCATTTTATTTGGCTAAATTCCCTAAAGTCTATTTGAAGTGAGTGGTTCTCACCCTGAATTTTTTTGAAATTTTGAATGTCCTAGGAGAAATTTAGCGCGTGTTTTTTTACCTGATCCTGGTCCCCCCGCGAAAATCAGATGCTTTAAAAGATATTTGAAGTAGTCGTCCACAATATTATTTTAAAAATTGGATGCCCTTGGAAATTATTAGGAATAGTCCTCACCTGGATTTTTTTTTAAATTAGAAGACATTCGCTCCATATTAAAAACTTCGGAAACATTTCGGGGAGGGAGGAGATCGGTTCGAAACCCATAAACCCCCCTTCCTAAGCCCATGGGGCCCCCCGCACTTCTCAGGACATCGATATGATATTATACAATAGTTAATGCTCAGGATCAAACTAAGGTCCTTTGGGTCTGTAACCGACCTCTCTAACTACTCAGTCCCGGAGGACAGGTACAAACAGAAATATATAAAACCCGAACAAAACAAATTCAGTACCAGAAATATCCATTATTTTCCTGTTCCGGAAATAAATTTTGAGGGTCGCTCAGTGACTGAAAGGTTGCCAAGTAAAAAGTTCACAAATAATGCTTACTCTGTGAGTCGCACCATGTGTCAAGCTTGAGTCAACCGGCACACCATGTGGGATGTGTGGAAGCTATCTTCACATGTGACGTCAGCACAATAATTAATATAGTATATAATTTGTTTTCTTAAAGTAGCCTCGTTCCACAAGGGACGGGGGAAAGTGAGGAGGGAGGGGCCGTCGGGCGCCACACTGGAGGGGAGACGTTCCGTTCCAGAAAACGCCGCACGGGCGGGGCGGGTAACTGAAATGTTGGAAACACAAAGACCGTTGTGCCTTGACGCTCTCTAGGAACTACCGACCAAGACTCGACTGTCAAACTCTAGTTACGATTGCAAGAAACAACTAGAGTCGTGGTATTAACGACATTGGCCCAAAACCAAGGGGGCATGAACAAAGGTTGCTTAGAGGAAAATGCACCCGCATTGTCGTGCAGACAAAATTTCCCGACTTTTACAGGTTTTTCAGACATTAAAAAAAATCCCAGATTAATATTTTTATCATTTTTCTTAATAAATGGCTAATTTTTCGTTTATTTCATTGATTACATATTTTCTAAAACAAACCTAATGGCTACTAAAGATCATTATTTAAGTTTTTCGTTCCCATATTTAATGTTTTATGTCTTATTTGTGTCCCAATGTAAATGTGTTACAAAAGGATCACCGTACATGTTAGAATAATACACTATAGGCTAGACAGGCAATGCATTTGGTTAAAATTGAAAAATAAAATCTCTCACTTTTGTTTAAATGTTTGGGTGCAGAATTAGTCAAGTATTTACATTCTCTGACTTTTCCTTATATTTTTATTAAATTTCCTCGACTCTTCCAGGTTTTCCCTATATGTAGCCACAATGAGAAAGTACGGGAAAACTACGGTGAGAATCACAAGTGAAAATGCACCAACATTTGCGTGGAGATAGTATGGAAAAATTATAATGAGAATCCCATTCTGAAATCCATTCAGAGTTCACCCAACCCAACCAAGGTCAAGGAGTCCTGACCTCTACCTCAAATAGCAGTGCGAGTCTAAAGCCATATACTGCTCGGACACCATTGCAGGTGCCCAATGGATTAGTTTAGAAGTCACCCGCTTCAGTGGCCGAACGGTCTAAGGCATCACTCTCGTGTTATACTGGCTTGCTGAAGACGGAGAGATCGGGGTTGGTATCCCGGTCGGATCTACTGAAGTTTTTTTCTTTTCTAGATGGTTTTCCACTCTTTTTCCACGAAAATGCGGGTAGATTACCATTCCTCATCCTGACCCTATTAGTGTAATTTATCATATTATATGCACATAGCCCACACAGGTGATAAAAAAAGTTTAGAAGTCACTAATATTAAAACAAAACAAAATTCAGACTATAAAATGTTTATCACAGCCCAAATTACCGAAGTAAAATATACAATCTGTAAGACAGGCGCCAAGAGGAGGAGCGTGGAAAACCCGACGACACCAAAATATCTCTTGTTGATGCCGTGTGCATCACCCCCCGGGTCTCCACGGCATTGATGCGGCCAGAATTAAAAATAATCTCCGGTTCTTGTAAATAACCGAGCTGAGTGTTTGCCAAGAAACGGGCGGGGCGGGGGGTGAATAATTTGTACTGGCTCCATATGCTACTTTGTCCAACACGCTGCCAATAATCTCTACATGCAACATCTCGACATTTGCATTCACCAACATCTCATTATCCTTATTACGCTTCTGAACGGACATTTTTATGCATAAACTGATGCAATGAGGCGCGGATAAAAGTGTAAAGTTAGAAAAATGACACACGAACAGGGATTTGAATCAAGGCCATCCGGTTTTATCGACTGAGCCATCCGGGATCTCCGCCATGTCAGCGTGTCATTCAACTACATAATTATATTATTTATACACCTCAACTCACTCTACTCCATCACAATGTCATTAGATTATTAAAATATATTTGTTAGGATTTAGATCATTCTCAAATCACTGTTAGCTGCCTTTGATGCAGTGGCGAAACCAGAAATTTAAATCCGGGTTGTTCAGTAACATATTTAAGCCATTATTTTTACACTTTCTTCCTATTCGGAATTTACTTTTAATGTGTAGGTGGTCACAGTCAGTGGAAATATGGAAAACCTGGAAAAGTCAAAGAGTTTAAAACTGCCAGGAAAATCAGGGCGTTCAATCTGTTGCATAGCTCGAAATGGAAAATTTCCTCCCCTCCTTTTTTATTTTTTTTGGAAAATGTTCAATTTAATGCAATCAAAATATTCCCGATTTTAAATTTTATACTTAAGTTTAAATTCACCCTAAGGATGTTAACACCAGAAACATCATCAAATTAGTAACAACGATAACAGCGATTTCAGTTATTTTCTCACTCTTACACTTATCGAGTACAGCGTTCGGTGATTGAAAGTGTCACTAACGTCGGATATTTTGTAGAATAGATATTTTAATACTTCATAGTCAAAGCCTTTGAACGCATACATACTCTTGACACACCTCTGGTAGGCCTATACCTTTACAATGATAAGTCATAAGGCCAGCCTTAAAATTTGGCATGTGAGTTCAACACATTAGTGCTTAGTATAATAGTTTTTATTGTTATGTTTTTTTTTTGTGCTGAAGAGGACCTTAAGTATATCAAGTGGACAGACAGGATGGTAAATGAAGTCCTAAGAATAGCGGGGGAGAAGAGAACAATTTTTGGATGTGATTATTCGGTGCAAAGCAAACTGGATAGGACACATCCTTAGGAGGAACTGTATTCTGCACGAAGAAGGAAAGGTTGAGGGAAAGAAGAGCTTAGGAAGAAGGAGGATTCAAATACTAGACGAATTGAAGGAAAGAAAAAGATTCTGGTAGCTGAAGGAGGAGGCGGTCTAGGTTCACTGACAAAAGGAATTGACTTGTAAGAGAGTTTACATAAAAAAATAAATAATAATGTTAATGTTTTATTACGTTTACATTATTACATTTAGTTTTTATTGGAGAAAGATTTCCTACTAATCTAACTTGCGACACGACTATGTATTGAATGTAAAAAAAAACTGGATGGCATCATCCCGAAAGCGAGCTATAGCGACCGAGCGGCCACCGAATGTTGGCGAAGATAGTGACAACATTTGCGGATAGAGGGTGTCATGTGGTATGCACAATGAACCCTTCAACCGTTAATCTCAGTTTTTTAGACCCGAGCCACTACTTATTTATTCAAGTAACTCCTCATTTGTCCTCACGGGGCTGAGTTGATCCGGCTACAGACCCACGGCTTCAGAGAGATATCGGGATCGGACCCAGGACCTCGGAGCCTGTAGCCAGGAACTCTGACCACTAGACCACAGAGGCGGTCATTCAATGTAAATTAGAAATAGATTAATTTTGCATACTTTCCAATATTGATTTTTATCCCTAGTTTATTGCTAAAAACAATTGCTATATTTTGCTCTCATAACCGATATTTGAGACACTTTAATATGTCTACATTGATTTTGGGGACAAGCCTGTTCTGGAAGGCCTTATTTCATACCAGAACCCTTCTGTATAGTAGTATTTTGGTAGGATAGAAGGCCTTTTATAACAGTAGTAAGCAAATCCGTTATGGAAGGCCTTTTATCTTGCCAAAATACGATACAGTAGGATTCTTGTAAGAAATAAGGCCTCCAAAAACAGGATTTTTACAAAAATAATGGTGTAGTAGTTATGTTATTCATTTTTACTTTCTCGCGACCCTTCAGATCGTCAAAAAAATCTAGTTTGAGATTTCGATGGATGTCGGTGGACGTTTCATGACCCCCTGAGCCCGAAAACATGTTTTTTGCATTGCTGTCTGTCTGTTGGTTTGTTTGTTAGACTAGAGCCGAAACCATTTTACCGCTCGGGCTAAAAACTTAGTATCGAGGGTTTTCATAAGGTTTCTCAGAGAGTTTTTTGGAATTATCTATATAGCCCTAAAATTAAGTGTACTTTACTTACGGCTGAAAATATATAAGCTCAAATTTTTTCATTTAATTGGTTCCAACGATTTTGATTAATTTTCGTATTCAGGCACTGTTTAACAAACAAAATGGCGCATCCAATTTTCCCGTGAAAATGACTGAGGATATTTTCCATTTTGGTCATATCCTTGCAACTTTTTTGATATACGAAATAACTTATCATTTCAAAGTTGTAGGTCTCTTAAAACTAAACAACTTTTGTTTGAACAAATACTCCCTAAAATCAATAGAACTATATTGCGAGTTTAAGACAAATACATATTTATTCTATTACGAACTCAAAAAGTTCATTGCCGCACTTACAAAAGTACGCCACCTATCCCTATCTTGAGCTAGTTCCATCCAACCCACTTCACTACATTATATCCCTATCCCTATTATTAGCTAGTTCTAGCCAGTACACCTCATTACACCTTATCCCTATCTTGAGCTAGTTATATCCAGTCCATCCCATTACATATATATTTGTATAATTATATATTTAAATCGAGCTTTGGGAAATGGGGAGATGAGAAAAAAAAGAACAAATCATATGTTTCTATAACAATGTATATTATTTAATGTGTGCTCTTTGCTGAAATGCGATGTTCTTTTATTTCTCATTATGTTTCTATAACAATATATATAATTTCGTTTCACATATCTTTCGAGTTAAAAGTATTAGTTGTATAGAAGGTTCATCTCGCGTTGATCCAACCAAACAAGTACCCAGGAGGGCGGTGACATGGGTGCAGTGACTCACCACCAAGAGTCAGATATCAGCAGGAGAGACAGTGATGTGTTGCCTAGTGATTGATTTATTTCAGAGTATCTAAACGTGACACTTAACCTGATATAATAACGTTATCTATGAACAGATGACAGTTACTAGGCGCTGTAATTAAAAAAAAAAGTCTTCCTATGTGATATTTTAGGACTAACAGTTTGCAGTATGCCTACCTGTCCCACCAAGTATTACAACTTCCTAATTAGTGGTTACAGTAATATCAGACGTGAATCTCAAGTGGACTGGTATTGATTGTTTTACTCCATAGAGATGAAAATTAGGTGGTAAATTTTAATTAAATAATTTTTTCAGAAAAATTATCAAAACCATTGAATGTCAGGATAAAGGGGATGGATTCGTTAAGGCTTTAATTATAATATTTAATTATTAACATATCCGATCTAGAGCAGACCCGACGTTAGTGACACATTCAACCACCAAGCGCTGTAGTCAATACGCGAGAGAACATAACTAGAATAAATGTTATTTATTGCTTATTTGATAATCTTTCTAGTGTATACCTAGATGGTCTTGGGGTAAAGTGCTCACCTCAGGACCCAATGTTCGTGGGTTTGAACCCAGCCGAGGTCGACGGATAACTTCTTTCGGAGGGGAAATGAAACCGTCGGTCCCCATGTCGATTGTGGCATGTAAAAGAACTATGGAAGGTGTGTGAAAATAACTTTCCCCACAAAATTGGTACGGCCTTTCGCTCTCACTCATAGAAATTCCCGTGTGCCGATATAATCAGTCGGTTCAGAAAGTGTACGTTAAATACCTCAAATAAATACAGTTTTTTTTTCTCTGGTGTTAACCTACTTAGTAGAAATTACAATGAAGGGAACACTTTAATACTTGGGACTATCTTGATTGTACTCGGTCTCTTTAAATACTAAAATAGGTATAAATGTTTCAGGAAAGTATTAAAAGACCACGGAAAATGTTCAATTTTCCATTTCTAGTTGTTTGAAGGAGGAATATAAGGAGGTGTGGGCTGAAGGGATAGGGGGCTACCAGTGTACAGTTTTACATTTTGAAGATGGGAATAGCTTATTTTGACAGGACTCTGAAATTCTTGAGTGGGTACCATGTTTCTAGTAACTTTTTTTTTATCACCGCATAATTATTAAGGTTGTACGCATACGAACTAATAACGCTAATCTGTTAGGGATGAGAAAGGTTGAATTTAGAGGAAGTTTGCCCAAATTTTCGTGAAGGTAGGGTAGGAAACCATATATGAAAAACCAGCCTCAGTACCCCCGACCGAGATTCGAACACCAATCTCCCAGTGTAGACGTGTATTAATCACAATTTGTGAATGTGGGGAATGCCAGGCCTCCACCTGTGGTTCGGATTCCACGTTAAACTGTAGGTCCTCCATTTCATCTCACAATCACCCTACCATTACACATTAGGGTAAGTGCGTATAAATCGAACGGGTAGTAAGACGCGGTGCTAATAATAATATATCTCGAGGGGAAAAAGCTTAAAAACTGTAAAAACGGGCGCGTTTGCTTTTTCCTGAACGTCATCCACAATATTATGGCCAACCACATGAGACTTTTCAAGTATCGATAATGTCGCCGTGGGCACAATACAATACAATACCCCATTCAAATACTTTATCTTATCTTCTTGCATAAAGCAGGCTGTCTTACTTTATCAGAAGATATATATTTGTTTGGTAGAATACTTTGGTCCTTTCACGCCAATGTCACAAGATGCACTGTTGTTGTTTTTAAATAAGATATCACAAAGTACTTAAGAAAGTTAAATTGTATCAACAAGATCTTCACCGAACTTATGAAAGTAAAATATGTACAATGGTAAAAATAATAAATTTGTTATCAATAAGAGCATGAAACAGTAGGAAAAAAATGCTTTAAGATAAAATAACCATGATGACACAACCCACAAATAAATAGATCAGTGCATCAAGTTTATACTAGCATAATTAGCCCCAAGACTGTACCCATAAACAGTATTTATAAAGTAGGGGTGAAAGGGTGAAGTAGGGAGCTCCAATCTGCGTTGGCTCAGGGCAAAGTCCCTCAGCGAAATACGCCAAGGATTTTTTTTCTAACATTAAATTTATCTCTAACAGTTTAAGGTGGGTCTCTGACAGTAGGTAGGGAGCGCCAGAAAATCTAGTGTTTTTTTGCAATTTTTAATTTTTATAACAAAACTATTTTGTTTTTGCTAAAATAAAAAAATATTGCCTAAGTACAAACGGCGTTTAATTTTATTCACACGGTGATATCAACCGTTGTTGAATAGCTATCATGAGTATAGCGGCATTAGATGACAAACTTTTTAAATTAAGAGAAAAAGTTGTCATTAAATTCCAGGACAACCTTAACAAATATTTAAGAACTGTTGATATCACCAAGTGAAGAAAATTAACTCTTGTTCGAATGGCTCACTCGTATATGCTTCTTACGGCAGTAACGGATAAAGAGCTTTCAGGTCTTACATCGCCAACATGATAATCGGGGCTTAAAACTACAATTTTGCATCAATTAGATTACTAAGCTTAGTATATAACCAAGCTTTTGTATTAAAATGCATATTTTTTATTTTAATACAGTATTTTAGACCTATTTACATATTTAATATTTTATTGTTACTTTTTGTTTTGTGTTTTGTATTAAAATTACAAATTCACTAATAAAAGTTGTGCTTTTTTCAAGCCCTCCCTTTATTATTATATTTTTAACTAAAACTATTTTAATAAACTAGCTATCTTATTCTTAAAATTACTATTAACTAAAATTATTAGATTTATACTCTAAGAAGCCTTTGGAAAATCAGGACCCCCTTTTCGACAACAAACCTTGGCTCCACCTTTGCTTTTAGAGGGGAGGGGGGTTTGACTTCTCAAAGCACCCCTCTCAATACAGTGCTGGCTGGCCACACTTTAAAAATATATCCCAGGTTTTGTGCCTATAGTTGTACAAAAAATTGACTAAACCTATAGTTTGAAGGCAGGTAATAACGTTTACAGCCATACAAACAAGGAGTTCCAGGAACAATTCAGAAAGGTATTACAAACAATTCCACAGGCGATAATAGCTCTTAACTCATAAGTCATAACACATTTCCCCGTTATTTGATAAAACATTTAGTTAGAAACCTACTTTAAATCGTTGAGCTATTTTTATTACTTTGCAATAAAGCTCAACTGCCATTATTGTTTATCATTTATAGCTGTGGATATTAGTAGACTAATTGTATACCGTTTTTTGACGACTTAATATGGCACAACATTCAACATTGCAAAGCAACAAATTAATTATTTATATTTTTATTTTAAATTAAATCTCTCAAAAGAGCGTGCATCACACGACGATCAACTAACTATGTGATATAGTCGGATAGAAATTGTAAATTCACACGAACGTTATTGCACGTGGATTATTTCTGATTAAACATTAATGGAGATAAAGAGTTAATAGAAGTTCCCAATACTGAACATTGTTCGAATATTAAATATTTGGCTAAAAACTGCGTTGAAAAGGCTGTTTTTACCATTTTATAATGGCTTCAAAGATATAAGCATTGTCCACAAATCTTCATTCTGTCATAACAGGGACATACTGTAGTTATTAACAATAAACTTTGTCCCTTTGTCTCCCATCGTCACCGCGAAAAATTTCCAGTAATAATTCAAATAGGAGTGCACTCCACACATTTCTGGTATATCGTAGGTGTTTTCTTTTCCCTTTTACTTACAAGCCTCGCGCGAGCCGGGAGCTGAGTTGGGCTTGCTATGATGAACGCTCTTAACCTTAAACTTGTTCCACTCCTTACTAAAAATAATTGTGAACATCCATAATCATATAAAAGAGTTCTGTGTTAATTTCAGTAAAAATCAAACTCTTGTACTGTTAAAGGTTTTGTCAATATTTAACTTAGGCGCAACATAATGGTTCGGCAGTCTCCTTAAGTGCCAAGTAAATAATATGGTAATTTCGCCGTGGGCTTGTAATTAACCTTCCTGGCCACCAGACCGTGGCGACCGCACGTCTAGTAGTCCAGTTCCTGATTGCGCGTCACAGAATAGAAAGCTCCCGATAGGTCTTCCCCCCCGGAAAAGTTCCACTTTTGATTGCCTGTATCGCGACAGGTTTTACCAAACTCGCGAGAAGCTGTCACTTTCTCCCACCCGCATGTCACGTCACCATTAGGACACGCCAGTGATAGTGGAATGACGTCACGGCAGGTGTGGCTGACTCCTTGACTCGGGAGGTCCGGGGTTCAATCCTGATGGTGGATACTCTATATCGATGGTGCAACTCATAAAAGTTTCGTGTTACTTCTTTCTTTACGTTTGTTGATGCTGCTGATAATCGTTATCAGCACTAATATGCATTAAAATCTTTTCGCCGCGTCTTACCAACCGTCCATATTGTTCGCATTTAAGAGCGTTCATCATATTAGCAGGCCCAACTCGGCTCTCGGCTCGCGCAAGGTTTGGAAGTTAAAGGGAAAAGAAAAGGCCAAGATATTCCAGAAATGTGTACAGTACATTCGTATTTGAATGATTACACGAAATATTCTGCGGTGACGATGGGAGACAAAGCGACAAAGTTTATTGTTAATAACTACAGTATGTCCCTATTATGACAAAATGAAGATTTGTGGACAATGCTTATCTGTGAAGACATTATAAAATGGTCAAACACGGCCTTTTCAACCAAGTTTCTATTCAATTATAATTTAATATTTCAATAATGTTCAGCAATAGGAACTTCTATTAACTCTTTATCTCCATTAATGTTTAATCAGAAATGATCCACGTGCAATAGTGTCCGTGTATATTTACTATCAAAACTATCAAAACCGACGTTAGTCTGAATGTCAAACTCATCTAGCCTGGTTTCCCGGTTAAGGGGAGGTTTGGGTTCGAATCCCGGCCAGGTGTACCAAAGGTGTATTTCCCTAAATGTTTTCCCACTATCCCTACACGCAAATACGGGCACATTGCCTCTAAAATACCACCTTCCTCAAACCTACCACATTAGCGTAATTAATATGGTCTACTAAATGCGGTTGAGACAAGGAGGTGGAGGGGGTAGCCAAACCAGATTTATCACTGGCGTGGTGAAACATTTTTGAAACAGTGACCAAAAACCTCCTTGGTCAATGGCGGCCAGCAATGCAGGAAATGTTTTTATTGTGCTCTGTGGTGTGGCTCATTAAGTCATAAATTAAACACGCACTCGAGGAATATAGCCAAAAACTAGATTGGTGACATAATGTCTTGATCTCGCCCGTCTCATTGGGCACACTGCTCCGTGTCGCACATGCGCAGTCCAAAATTCCCAGAAGATTTTGTATCCAGTCAGGTTCGTGGAAATGCTTGTGCTCCATATTTATGTAGACAAGTTTTTCTCGGCGAAATCAACCAAATTTAAATAAAGAGTAAGCAAGTTGCATGTATGAAAGAGAGAGAAAGAGATAAATAATCACGTATTTTGTTTTGACCTTGCCGGTGGCAAGGTTAGTCGAAAAGCCACCTGCGCACATTTTGTTTCTTGAATAATGCATTTTTTGGCGACTAGCAGCAATACAAGCTAGTTGACGAGATCAGCAGGTTTCGGCAATGGCTACGAAAGTTTAGACTTTACTGGTGATTAGAGCAAACGTTAGCAGTTCGCTTATCGAAAATAGGAAGTGTATTTTAATATACAATGGGAAAAAAAGTAGCTTGAACTGTGTAACTTTTGCAATGACGGTAAGGCTGGTTGCATTTAACGTTAGTCAGCTTTTAAATTTCTTCAATGAATTAACTACTGTCCAATTTTCATTATAAAAACCTTATCCGACAGAATAGATAGTCATGTGATCTGCACTGTTTATAGTACCTATAAAATTGAATTGATAATATCGTAAAATGTTATCAATTTTGGCCGTGAATATATGTGTATATTTTCTAAAAAGCTTTTCCTACCAAAATCCGACTACAAATGACCAGTTTTGCGAAAGTTTTACATATTTATATGTATTTGATTAACCGGCGTAATATCTAAGAAACCTAATATTTTACATTTGGCACTTTACAAACATAGCCATTTTCCAACCAGGACCGGTGGTCATGCGGGTAAAGTCGTCAGTCTCATCCTATCTTGTTTGTCGATGACGCGGAAGTCAGAATTCGAACTCCAGCCGTGTGAAAAGAGGTGCTTTCCCCCCCTATGAATGATTTCCTATTGCAAATGCAGTTAAACGTCTTTTAAGATTCTAAATTTTTCCATTTCTTCCTCAATAATGTAGCTAAACCAACTATGCGCGTAGCCACGGCCGTGTTTTTTAATTTGCCTGAGCTTATATCCCCTTTCACCCTTCACCTACAACCAACCTTTGTCATGCCAGTATAAACAATGGAAAGGAAAATTACGAAACTTTTTATCCAAGGTAAAGAGGAAAGCTTGTTGTTAGTTCTAAAATATCTTAAGATTTTCTATTTTGAGCCTATAAAAATACCATAATTTTTTAGAGGAAGGCTAAATATATAACCATTTTTCATAAAGCCTAAGCACGTAATTTTAAAAAGTCGTTGAAATTGAGTTAATGTCACATTTCCCCATATTTGTTTACATTAATAAAACTCAAACAATAGGATTGTCAAGGAAAAAGAGCCCTGTTGAAATGTTTCAACTTTATTTTGGCGTAAACCATATTTTGAAATAACGCATAGTAGAAATAAATATTGCTCAACGTCTGAGCGGTAATTTCTCTCTTACCAAGGCAGCCCCTTTAACCTAAAAATAATTCAATATGTAATTCGTTTCATCATTTTGAAATGTGGTATAATTTTATTATTATTATTATTATTATTATTAGCGCCGCGTCTTACTACCCGTTCGGGTTGTACGCACTTACCCTAATGTGTAATGGTAGAGTGATTGTGAGATGAAATGGAGGACCTACAGTTTAACGTGGAATCCGAACCACGGTGGAGGCCTGGCATTCCCCACATTCACAAGATGTCTTGTCAGAGGTGAGGGAAGGGTTTGGTAATCAGATAAATCTGTGCCGGGACCGAGGATTGAACCCCGGCTGCCAGCACAGAAGTCTTGACACCTTACCCCTAGACCACCAGGTCACCTGTAAATTTAATTCACTTGTCAAAGTGACCAAACATATTTACATGGTGGACACTGATTTGTTTTGAGTTTCTCCTTTGTAGAGACGTGAGACGGAAAATTTTCAATCATTACTTCTGTAACATAATGTCAACTGTTTAATTGGAACCATTATTATAATCGAGATATAGATATCCCAAAAGTCAACGTTTATCTTATGATTAGTTTCTACTGAGGGCGTTAACGCCAGAAACATCATCAAACGATGGTGACCTGGCGGTCTAGGGGTAAGGTGTCAGACTTCTGTGCGGGCGGCCGGGGTTCAATCCTCGGTCGCGGCAAAGATTTATCTGATTACCAAACCCTTCCTTCACCTCTGACAAAACATCTTGTGACTGTGGGGAATGCCAGGCCTCCACCGTGGTTCGGATCCCACGTTAAGCTGTAGGTCCTTCATTTCATCTCACAATCACCCTACCATTACACGTTAGCGTTAAGTGTGTATAACCCGAACGGGTAGTAAGACGCGGTAATAATAATAATAATCATCAAACAATCTTCGGTGGCCACACGGTCTAACGCAACGGTCTAACGGTCTACTCTCACAATAGACTAGACTGCCGATGACAGGGATATCGGTGTTCGGTACCAGTCGGTTGAACTGAGGGAAGTTTTTCCTAATATTTTTCTACTTTCACGGGTGCAATTCCTCTAAATTCAACCTTCCTCATCCCTAACACATTAGCGTAATTAGTAATACAGTAGCCCCATGGCTTCTTTGGTGCTGACTGACAGCTCACAGCTGACTTCTGACAGTCAACATTTAGGTATATACCTACATTTTGACCGTCACGAGTAACAGCTGCTAAACACATGTTTTTGCAGATCATATGGTTCGGCATAGGGATACATAATTTGGTCTGATAACTTTTCAAAGCTGTCAGTCAGCACCAAAGAAGCCATGGGGCTACTGTACATAGGCGTACAACCCGAACCGGTAGTAAGACTAAACAATATAAAGTAAAGAAACAAATGAATGCGAACCTTTGTCGACTCGTTATGTTCATAAATCATACTTCAGTTTTGTATCATCTATGAGTTAATTAAAATAATTTTAAGGTTGGTCAGATATTTGTCCCCCCTCCCCTATCCCCCGTGCTTCCTATCCAAACGTAACCCACCCCCATCCCCCTCGCCCCTTCTTATAACCTACTCGTCTCTTAACGCACTTTATTTTGAAGTATAAATAGGCTCTAGGTGCCACCGCTACAATTTAACCCCTCCATCGCAAGCCGCCACTGTGAAAAAAGGCTAAAGTTATTGTGAATGGCCTATAGCTAAACATATCTCTTGGCGGGGAGTGGAGTTCCAACTAAACAGAAACGGCGCAATCCTACATCGTGTGATAACGATAAAAGGTGTACAAAAGACGTCAATCGCGTGCACTTAAGTGCTCTCATGCGATTGGGTATCTTTTACTTAGTATTCTAGAACAAAGGAAATTGAAAAAGGTTTCTATCAGTGTGTATGGATGGCATGATACATAGTAATCTATTACTTCGAGGTTACTCCACTACGTTAATTACCTGTTTTAAACATTTTCCCGAATCAACATATAAAGATAACCCGTGTCTAGCTTGAACCAATAGTAAGACGCAGTGATAAAAAAAAAACAAGTGAGGATAGAATAGTAAAACTAAAGAAGACTGGCGTTTAATGTTAACTTAAAGTAATAATATACGTTAGTATTGAGCCATGAACACCAAAGATGACAGGTATCCTACTAATATATATATATAAACAAACTTCACCTATAGCGCTGAAATTGTGCATGAACACAACTCTCACGTCTGGCTAACATATAGGCAATTTAAAATTTACGTCCACCACTTTGTTTCAAAATGTTGGATAAAAAACACTACTTTTTGGCCTTTTTTCTCAGCTGTTACTTTTTTTACGCAAAAAAAAAAACACTTCACCGATTGTGCTGAAATTTCAAATGAACATAACTCGGACATCCGGTTAACATAATATAGACTAAAATTTACGTCCGCCATTTTATTTCAAGATAGAGGCTACCTCAGCTTTTGCTTATAAGATTTTCTTTGGACCAATTTGGAAAAGTTCCTAAATTTATAAGCGTATTATATTTTTTTATAAAAAATCCTGTGTAAAGAACGATTAACTAGCTAATATATTATATTTTCAATAGCCTATCTATTTGATCCTCCCTGCTATTTTTACAGGGGCGGTGATCAATTGATGATCTTATTCGTAATCAGAACCTAAACGCTAGCCTTCTATTCCCTTACTTTTTAATGCTCGTGGAGAACTTTTCGACTTGCAGCTGAGAACGCGCAAGCGCGCGCGCACACACACACATACACACACATACACACAATATAGCGAGTTAGATCAAAAAGCAGTCTTTTTGCCAAGCGCTTGTTTTCGTATGTTCTGGTGTCAGCTTCAAATATCAGGGACAAAAAACATTGGCTTCATATTTTCTTAAAGAGTAATTTGCCAATGCACGCTTTTATAATCAAATGTATTAACAAATGATTGTTTCTAATCAAATTACCGGACAGATAAACCGGTTTATAATAATCAACTAGGTTGAAAACTACAATCTGAACACGGGACTCGAACCCGGAAAATTGGATATGTGCGCCAATGCTCTACCATTAAGCCATCCTGGTTACCTGGGTATCTAGTTTGTATACTATTGAGGTGGGTGAGGTGAATAAATGAGCATTTTAGAGGTAATTCACCCGCATTTGCGTGGAAGGAGAGTGGGAAACCATCTATAACAAATCACCCTCACTACAACCGACCGGGATTCGAACCTCAAACCATACCGTCATCAGCAGGCCAGTCTAACAGATAGTGACGCCTTAGAACATTCAGCCATTAAAGCGGGTTTTAAGAAAGTTAAAGTTGATTCAACTTCTACGGAGTGCTAAGGAATTTCGGGTCGGAACAATGGACAGAACTCTTTGTTACTGTGCAATCGATCTCTTGTAAGGGACCTTTCGGAAACAGGCGGGGATGATTGTGATTTGAGAATTACAGGCTCAGAGAAAAGCATCCACTGCGCTGATTCGTTATCATTTAGCAGAACTCACAGTGACGTGCACTGTAGTTGCCACAGTGTTGCCAGACTCACGAAAGACTGAAAAAAAGGTCACGTAGGGTAATATAACTGCGATGAATGGTTCTGCGTCAACAAGCAATGAAAATGCCAGACAAGTTTTACGAGCCAACACGAAGATTAAACCAGGAGTCGACCGACGTCATAAAGTAGACTTAGTAAAACCATATTTACTGTACTCAAAGATAGGAGAGATAACGTTATCAAAGTTCAGAGATCGCTCCGCTTAGGTTCCTCAGAACAATGGAAGTATCACATATAAAAGTGAGGACAACGAGATAAAGTAGTGTGATTGCGTGGATCTAAAAACAAAGTTGTTGTTCTAATTTTCATGTGAAGAGACTTATATGACAGACAAGATACTATAATCTAAAGATGCAGCTTGATAGCTAATATCAATAGCTATACAATAAAACTTATAATAGCGTAAAATCTGATCAAAGCTTGCTGCAATATATATTTGTTTTTTCTAAGAGTTTCTTCTTATGAAAATTGGACTGTAGAAGAGTTTTGTTCTTTAAAGGCGCACCAACATTTACATCTGTTTTTACTACTCTTATAAAACATAGAAAAAAAATCTGTAATATAATTAGAAGTAAAAGTGAACAGATGAAACGAAGCACCCAAAAATGTGCATGACGGTGGCCATAATGTCCAAACTTTTTCCGATTTAAGAATTTGAGGGACACTTTTAATGTATGTACCGTTACACCTTTTGAATATCTTGTCATAAACCTGTTATTGAAATTTTGCCTGTATATTTATACACATCTTTGGTGTTGTGCTACCCTCCCTCCCTCCCTTTTTTATTTTGCTTGGTTTTGATTGGTGGATGATGACCATATTAGCATAACGAACTTTCCCCTCCCGGAACGGTGATTTAATAGATGTGATTATCATTATTATATCGTGGTTTGATTCATATTCTCTTCACGTCAACAAAGTGAGCTTGTGTTGCTATGTCAGGTTGGCACTAATTGATGACGTCGCGGAGGTTTTTGGGGGAAAGGGGGGGCCACGTGACCAACGACGCTAACCGGCGTGACCTTCACAAAGTCAAAACCATGTGACTTGAATCAGCATGCCAAGTCACAGCCGCCAATATGCATGGCAATCACAGCCTGGGCCTCTATAAAATAAAGTATGGCCGCAAAGCTAAGAAAAGCTCAAGTCACAATTAAGTGCCCTTTTAAAGAGTTCCAGAGTCCAGGGAAAAAAAAGCTGTACACACGAGCCTTTTTTTTTCTGTTCGTGTGCGTTGAGTATTGCCTTGGAGAACATAAGAACAGGGCTGCCACTACTTTCTTAATAAAACAATCCTTGAGTGGGATTCGAATCCCGATCTCCCTGTCATCGCCAATCCAGTCTATAGTGAGAGTGACGTCTTAAACCATGTGACCACCGAAGCAAGCTATAAATACCATATTTTACCTATTAGTGGCTGGGTGGATGTGATAGCAGCCGATGATTCTGTAACTGGGGTAGAAAGTAAAGTTGTTAATATTAGCCGAGATACTAATAAGGGCCGGGCTGACTTAATTGTAGCCGGAGCATAGGTTTTCCGAGAGTTTGAAACGGTCCTCACAGCACGCAGGTTTGTCTAGTACCTCCCCCGCCCCTCCCCTCCTGATCATCAACTCCGAGCCGAGTTCTTTTAGTAATTCCCCTCCTCTTACCTCCTCAAACTTTATTAATTAGTGGAAGAGCTATGCCACTCAACTTTATTTTTTGTAGTAGCCGGAGTTCCAAAAGCAGCCGCTTGTGGCTGGGGTGAAAAGTAAAGTTATTAATAGCAGCCGGGGCTAGTATTAGGTCAAATACGACGGTATATGAAAATAGTTTGAGTGACTTTTGAAAGTGTCAGAAATGGTCCCTCATACCAGATTCCTACGATACATAATATGGCCACGAAACAGTGCTGTACAAGCGTGGCCCTACCCTAAGATACTCAAGTCCCAACTTCAAAATATAGCAATGAGAAGTGACTTGCACGGATTTACCAGTGGCACGCCAGTCCCATACGTGATTTTTCATTGTCTCTATGTCACACACACACACACACACACGAAGGCCAATGAATAACGAGCGTGTTCCTGGGCCTAATGTGACTAACATTAGCCTCCACTCTAATCACATTTGTATACACTTATGACGCGTTAAACCTATTCCCCACCGCCCTAGGAGAGACTATAGCACATACGAAACTGATAGTAGTTCGCGAGTATACCTAGTCAAGGATTAGGTGTTTGATCTTTTTAAGTAAACCACCTGATTATTTATATCCACCCGAAACTGGGCACGTACTCATTGCCTGCACCATCTGGTAGAAACCCCGTGCACTAGGGGAGTTCAAATGTGCGGTGGTCCCCCGTCGTCTAACACGCCGAATTTCTATTAGCGCGCGAAAGGGCTTATCAATTTCAACCGGAATGGTATTTCCCCATACCTTCTAGATTTTTTTTTTTACATGCCACAATCGACATAGGATTTACTTTCCCTCCAAAGAAGGTTGTGCTACGGATTTTTATCGCACAAGAAAGAGTCGTCGACATCGGCTGGGTTTGAACCCACGAACTTCGACTCATGAATCGAGCACTTTAGTCCAAGGCCACCGAGGTCGAGCTATGCCTTTACCAAAATAAAACAACCGACCGTCTGTGACAGATTAAAAAAAAACATCAGATGTTACCAGAAGCTATTTAGAGAGAGAGGGTGATAGAGGAAGAGGTTTTAATAAATTTCTTGAGAACATTTTGTATATTAGACCTAACTAATAGTTAGTTCCTTATAAATTTTCAACAAGAACATGTTCAGATCATTGAATCCCAAGGGAATAGGATGGGGTCTACAGAAGATTGGAGAGCCCTGACGTTAATGACACATTCAACCAATGAGCGTAATAGTCGATAATTGAGTGAGAGTAGATCACTGGAATCGAAGCCATTGCTTTATAGTAGCTCTGATGTTAGCGTCAAAGGATATATCAAACTCAATTAAAACTTGAGATATGTTGATGGCATTTGTTATTTTGAAATTGTTGTAAAATTTCCAGGAAAGTAATCAATGGACCATTTTCCACCTAATAATACTAGCAAAATGACCACCTCAACATTGATATCAAAACCCCACAATGGCAGAGTGATTTGTGAGTGGTCGAAATTGAAAACGGGGAAGTATATCAAACCGTAATATGATAACTGTTGTCGCTTACTAGTGCTGTAAAACATACTTCTAGATAAGGGTGACCTGGCGGTCTAGGGGTAAGGTGTCAGACTTCTGTGCTGGCGGCCGAGGTTCAAACCTCGGTCCCGGCACAGATTTATCTGACTACCAAACCCTTCCTTCACCTCTGACAAGACATCTTGTGAATGTGAGGAGTGCCAGGCCTCCAACGTGGTTCGGATTCCACGTTAAACTGTAGGTCCTCCATTTCATCTCACAATCACCCTCACATTAGCGTAAGTGCGTATAGCCCGAACGGGTAGTAAGACGCGGTAATAATAATAATAATAATAATAATAATAATTCTAGATAAGCCAGCCTTAATGTTGTTCCAAGTTAATTTTAAAAGGCTGGCCTATGATTTCTGAATCATCTCCTAAAAAAAAGTGTCATTATTGTTTTTGACTCAATTAAGAAGGTTTCTTTTGTAATTATGAATAGATTAAAAATAAAGACTGTGTTTACGATTCCGGATCGATAAAAAAAATTTCATAATGGCAGACTCTTTTATTAAAACTCTTTTTTTATTTCGTACTTTGTCGGTGAAGAAACAAAAATATCACATTTTGTGCTACCAAGAAATGTGTGCCTGGCTCTCATCTCACTTTCCGTTCGGACTATCTACAACTCTAACACTCGAACAAAAAAATATATTAATTCGCAGAAATGTCCCTCCAGTGCACCCAGTCATATGAGACCCTGGCTTCTACGTTGAAGAGTCAACGTAGATCATATTTGAAAAGAGTTTTAAGAAGTTATATTCTAGGTTTTATCAAACTTCCCTCTTTAGGTAGAAAACAAAGATTATTATTTATCTAGAGCCGTCTGTTAATGAACTCGGTTCTCCTAGGCGTATAAAAGGTACAGTCCAATTTTCGTAGGAAGAACCTTCCGACAGCTAGAAAATTGCTAAGTCTACGTTAACATTTTCACGTCAATCATGTTATCTGCAGCTGTCACATTTTATAGATATGATCAATTCTTATAAAATAACACTTTTAATAAAGTAAAATATTATCAATTTTTGCCGTAAAAAATGCTGTACCAAAAGATGGCAATTTGTTCCTGAAATAAGATCTAATAAAGTGCCAGAATGATTTTGTCCCAGATTAAAAAAAATAATCAATCAATGCATTATTCAGATGAATGCCATTCATCGCAAGAACCTTCTTTGAAAACAATAATGGTGCTGTCAAAATTATGTCTTACATATTACCTACATTATTTATCACTACATTTATACTTTCAGTCAGTTTAGGCAGGTTCACTATTTTCATCTATCTATATTAATAAAATTAATAGTTAGTGTATGTCGAGTGGATGTCCCCAAAAAAGACAAGGGAAAAAAGTGCCCACTTCATCTTATGTGTGTACCAAGTTTGGTTGAAATTAGACCATTAGTTCAAAAGTTATTAGCTACACCCTTTCTGAAGAAAGAGTGTATCAGTCCACTGATTTATTTAGCACCGTGTCTTATACCTGTTCAGGTTAGATACGCTTATGTACTAATCAAGATAATTGGTTAGGGAAGAGTAAGGTTGAATTTAGAAAAAGTGTACCCAAATTTGCGTGGAGGAAGAGTGGAAAACAATGTTGGGAAAAAAACTCCTTCCGTACAACCGACCGGTATTCGAACACTGATCTCCCAATCATCAACAGTCTAGTCCAACACGAGTGTTACGCCTGAGTCCATGCGTCCACCAAAGTAGGTTGCAATGAATGGACTCGGTTTGCCATTTAGCTACATCTGAAGACACGTTTCGCTTTGTAACCATAAATTACACTCTCTAAACAGTAGATAAATTTACAAATAATTAAGCAACCCAACTATGGCCGTCATTTTGTGGCGGTGACCTTTACAGAGTTGTAGCAAACACACCACTTAGCATAACATTTATTGACAGTCAGATATGTAAATAAATCCTCGGAAAGGAGGACATATTTATAGATACAAACAAGAAAAGAAAACTGAGAAGGTTTTATGTAAGCCAAAAAAACGCACTTCACCAGTCTTACTGTGACGTCAGATATGCTACGTCACGAAAATAAAGCAGTCCCTCCATGGAACAACCAAAAAAAGACTTGCATCATTGAGGCGAATTAAACACGACAGAACGTCCAGGATTTACAGTTTGGTTTTTAGTTGAATCTCTTTTTGTAAACATATAAACGTCGAGTTTGATATTTTATCTGATTTTGTTTATAGATTTTTAAGTTCTGGTGCCAGTAGCTAGAAATGGGAGTTTTTCAATTGAAAACATGTTCAGTGAGATTTTCCAATCATTGAATCTAGTGGCAGAAGAATTTTAATTGTATTAAAGGTGGACGGAATTAATTAAAAAAAAAAAAAAAATGGCAAAGATGGGCCCTGGGACATTCTTCAGAGACAAATGTGTTGAAAATTGGATGCCTCTTGAAGCTTTTTGGAGTGGTCTTGGTCTGGAAACTTTTGAAAATTGGATTCCTCCACAAACTCTTTGAAGTGCTCTTCTCTCATAACATTTTTTGACAATTGTAGAGAACCTCGTCTAGAATAATTTGGAAAATTAGACTACTTGGGAAGCTATTTGGCCCACACCAGTGTGAATCCCCAACCGGATGTCACCTACTAAGGGTGGATTCTTATTTATTGATTATTTTGAACCGCGTCTTACCACCCATCCGGGATATTCGCATTTATTTACACTAATGGGGTTGGGATGAGGAAGGTTTGACCTAGAGGACAAGTATTCGTGTTTGTATGAGAGCAAGTGTGAAAACTTAAATTTTTAAAGAACCTCAGCACATTCGGTAGAGATTTGAACCACGAAATCCTTGTCACCGGCAAACCAGACTAGAGAAGTTTGACGTTTAAACCGCGTGCAGATAAATACTTTTTTTTTTTTTTAATAATAATGACAGATTTCATACAATCTCCCGTGAAAATTTTAACACAATTTCTTAAAATTCGTATTCCTCAATTCGTGTTCTTGGTTTAATAGTTTTGAGTTGTATATATATAAAAAAAACTAGAAATTAAAAGAAACTATGAAGCATAAGTCTAGAGCCCCGTAAAAATAGTGAGACGCGATAAAGCGAAAAGTGCCAAACAAACATGGAATCAAGTACTTTCTCCTTTGATAGTTTTTAGATATGATTTACAATGTTTATGAAAAGCGAAATAAAACGAAATACTCCTATAAAACGAAATAACACCGCTTTTACCAAAAAATCTTTAAATAAACACGACATTAAGAAGAAATTTGGGTCATGCTGTAATTTGATAAGTATTTTATTGTAGTGTAAGCTAACTTTAGGCTACAAAATTGTGAAATATGCAGATAAACTTGACAAACAATTTTAAAGCAAATATATAAGGTTTAAATAATACATTTTAATTTTGTATACATTGTCTCAATATGTAAATAATAGTTTAACACTTCAGATAACATGTACTTTTGAATAAACACGAAAAAACACAGAAAAGTGAGATTTAAAAAAAACTAAATTTAACTAAAAATAAAATAATTTTTACGGGGCTCTAAGCATAACATATTATATTTAATGTTGGCTTTATCTGAATCAATGAGTCACAGTGAAGGACATACTGAGTTTCACTTAATTTTTATTACTTTCTCAAGTCAGGGTACAATACTTTTTTATATATAATTTACAATCCTAGCATAAAAAAAACTAGCTGTTGCGAATAGAACAATTCTTACAAGAGTTTCCCGACCAGAGTTTCAGTTTTTTAAGACAGGGAAAGCGACCTTGGCCGATTTGTTTCTAACAAGGGCAATCGCCCAAGCGGAGAGTGGACCGAACATCCCTTGGAGCGCGTCGAGGGTGGCAAGGAGGCGGCCTCCGTCGGAGAAAACACTCGCGATCTGTCAGCCAGATCAATCGCGTGATTGGTTCGCGCAGTCAATGATTGTGGAGATGAACTAGTCACGCCAACTCAACTTGCATTATATTACTATTCATGTTAATCAAAATCAAAGTGGTGAATAAATTAACCCTAATTATTAATGTGTAATCTTTAATTTAAATCAAACCCAGTCTAAAATCGTTGGTAGGAAACGTTAGCCTAACTGGCGCCGACAAACACAATGTATTTAAATATTTAAATCTAACGCTGAGTTATAAACTGACGCACTTTAACCCAGATCGATCCGGTGGTATAGACCTAGTAAGCCGGTCAGGCTACTAACCCAGGGACGGATAAAACACGTGCCGTTAGAGCTAACAAAAACAGCAGTATATCCTCTTCTCACTTATCTGCGGCCGCACCTGTCTGGTGGGTCATGACGTCACGATTGCTCATTGGTGTGTTGCGGGTCGGAGCGAGGTATATACGATATAAAAAGGGGGCGGAAAGAGGTCACCACGTCTATCGTCACAAGCAGGCTTATGTTGCCGACTTGCCGCTGACGGCGGATCCGGGTCACAGCGGTGCACGGCCATAAAGGACTCCTCGACAACCTCAACAGTTGTTCAACGGACTCTCAGAACACGCCAATGTTCAGCTCCGAGCCTGCCCCCCCCCCCCCCCCCCCCCC
>CABEEJ010001104.1:69968-87859 GCA_901482245.1 Timema douglasi | reverse complement strand
CCCCACCCCACTTATACTCATCTCTCGCGCGCGTCTGAACTGTGATAAACTCCCGACCGCACTTGTTCCGCAAACACTCCCCGCGGGTTACTGAGGTAGACTACAGGGCTAAACAGTCTCAGTTTGATCCCAAGTGGCGACTGAAAGTGTTTCACTAGCTGTGTTTGAGAGCCTCGCTTGTTTATTTCCCTCAAGTTGATGTCCTGCGAACTTAAAAAAGTATTTACCCGGGGATTCGAGCCCCAACCTACCACATCCTTGGCAAACCCTATCAGACAAGGTTCACCCCTTAGCCCAGTGGTTTTCAACTTTTTTCTTCTCGCGGCACACCATTATTTGCTGTCGCGGCATACTGAGGACGGTATGCAAGAACGTATATTGAAAGCTTAGAGGACCGATAGTGTAGTCCCGAACACACTATCGCTCATTTAGCACCGCGTTTTACCACCCGTTCGGTTTATACGATCCTCCACCTTTTAACCTTTGATGACGAAAGCAAACCCACGTTAGTGTCAACAAAGCATCCAATTAGTCAAGTTCTTGCATGACGGCCCTGAATGTTCAAGTGGTAGCACCGCGGGGGACTTGAACATACGCATGCGCAGAAATACTTCACTAAGTTTAATAACAGTAAATGCGCGCATCTATGTCCTCTATTTTCTATTCCAGCATGAATTAACCTTTTGTGCAAGAAAGGACAAGATTCTCACTAATTACTCAACTCTCTGATTAGTAAATTATCAGGAAAATAGAAACAGATTGTAAATTATCTGGAAAATAGAAACATGTTGTAAATTATCTAGAAAATTAAAACATATTAAGGATTTCGAACATGTTTATCCTATTTCTTTAAAAAAATTAATATTGAATTAAACTAATTTCCTTTTTTTTTAAATCAACAACAACGTCGATAATTTCTTGGCACTTCCTTTAAGTACCACTATGTGGGCCAACTCAATGATGCGGGACTTTGTTTTAATGTTATTGACTAAGAAATAAACAGCAGCTAATATGAATCCCTCAGAATACGTAGACTCCGTTTCCAGGGAATGCTCCGAGTCGTGCGATCAGCAGCTGTCACTTTTGATAGATATTTTCAATACCTCTGAAATAACAATAACGATGATAATCATGTGCCTCGATGGTCGCATGGTATATAGTCACCCTTACAATAGACTAGACTGCTGATCATGGGGATATCGGAGTTCGAATCCCGGTCGGGTATAGTGAGAGTGTTTCTTTTCTCCCTAAATGGCTTTCCACTCTTCTTCCACGCAAATGCGAGAATATCGTACTTAATCTAAATTAAACCTTCATCCTAAATACATACGTACGCTTAATTAATACACATAAGATGCCAGGCCTCCACCGTGGTTCGGATCCCACGTTAAACTGTTAGGTCCTCCATTTCATCTCACAATCACCCTACCATTACACATTAGCGTAAGTGCGTATAAACCGAACGGGTAGTCAGACGCGGTGCAAATAATAACAATAATAATAATAAGATGTTTTCAATTTTGGGAGATTTATTTTTTGTATTTTATTAAAGGCCCTTTCTTACCTTGGAGGGCTAACCAGGAACAGTTTCTAAGATATTATTATTAGCACCACGTCTTACTACCTGTTCAGATTATACGCACTTATGCTAATGTGTAACGGTAGGGTGATTGTGAAATGAAATGGAGGACCTACAGCTTAACACGAGATCCGAACCACGGTGGAGGTCTGGCATTTCCCACTATTCACAAGTTGTGATTAATACACGTCTTGTCAGAGGTGAAGGAAGAGTTTGGCAATCAGATAAATCTGTGCCGGGACCGAGGATTCAGCCCCAGACCCCAGCACAGAAGTCCGACACCTTACCTCTAGACCACCAGGTCACCTTTCTAAGATAGAAACATACTGTCATCGGCCAAGGTACGGTTTCTAGTTTCAGAGTTAACGGATTGTAAAACTCCCATAGACCCGCTAAGAAAAGCCCCCGGACGGGTAAGACGAGAACTTCGCCAAGACACAACGATTACTCGACGTGCAAGCGTTTGCACCCGAGGGGCAACTGAAATCCGCTACGAGGACCCTTTAACCTCCCCTACCCCCCTTTCCTCACTATAAGATGCGGTCAACAGTATTCGTTTTCCACAAGTAGGTTCAGATGACTCTCGGTCCGATGGAAAGGAACCGGTCGAACCGGTGCGGACCGAACAGGTCAAAACGATCCTGTGCACGTGTCGAGATGCCAACCGGGCTTTTCTGCTTACAGTCCAATTTTCATAGGAAGGGCCTTATCTTACATTAACCCCGTCATCGTGGTATAGTGGTCAAAGCCCCTGGCTGTTTACCCATAAGTCCCGGGTTAGATTCCGGCCTATACCGGAAGTTTTTTCTCTAAAGGGGAATAATTCCCATAGTCACTAGGGTTTGGTTAGTTAGTTTAATATAATCATTGCCTTCACCCCGTCAAATTCACTATCCTCATCCCCTCATCTCATCGAGCCATGGTAAGAGCTTCCACGGAAAGGATGTACGATTAGTATATTAGGGCTTCCCCTGTGCAACGGTTCATTAGTACTGGATAATGTTTCCTCAAACTGAGCTACAGACTGATGTAGCCCAGATACGACATTATTAGTGTCATCATTTGACATTCACGTACTTATACGTCAAATCACGTTATCTGAGGCTGACATTTTTGATAAATATTATCAATACAGACTACACGATTATTTTCACCTCGTACCCGTTCGGGTTACACGCATACATTTATTACACTGATAAGTACATAGATTCTACCAGGATTCGAACCCAAATATGCGAATATACCGGACGGGTAGTAGCACGTGCTACACGAAAAAAAACCAACAGTGTAACATACACAACATTCTCATTTTCATATATATAATTTTAACATGTGTAAATAAATTATACTACGTAATTCTAAAAGCCTTATCAAAATTAATTTGCTAACAGTAAAAATAGGGTTTGAAGATCTACAATATTCTTATTAGGACCATTTTATTTATTCAGAAAGAACTGTAGTTTTCAAAATGAAAAAAAATATTGAGAATGGGTAGAGAGTGGCAGTCTCACCCTTAATACGGACTTTAGGTATTTATTAGTCACCGCGTAAGGTTGTAACTATTTTATACCAACTAATGAATATCACCTTTCTTGAAATTTAATAACGAAATGTGTTGGTTTTCGGTGATAAAATTGATTAGTGGCGGCTACTAAGTTAATAAAATGGTATGCTCGTAAAACTAGGCCGACCTTTGTACAGTCGTATTCACAAGAAGTGGCTCAAGTATAAATGCTTTCCAGTGGAGCTCTCAATCGGTTTGTTATGACGGACACTACACACGTTGTTTTGAAATAATGAATTATTATTATTTATCGCGTGTTGCATCGTTTACATCTTGAGATTATGTAAGTTCAGAGAACGTTCCCCCTTAAGCACAATGACTGATTAGTAAGTTAAGCGTGTTCCATTGACTGCTTTAAAAATAGGTCTAGAATGTAGATGTTATGACCATTTTTTATTTATATGTTTAGTTAGCTACATGGTTCGCGAATGACTGAGCTACATGTTGTGGGTTACGAATGACTGAACTACAAACTGTGCTCTCGAATGACTTATCTACAAGTTGTGGGTTACAAATGACTGAGCTACAAGTTGTGGGTTACAAATGACTGAGCTACAAGTTGTGCTCTAGAATGACTGAACTACAAACTGTGCTCTCGAATGACTTATCTACAAGTTGTGGGTTACAAATGACTGAGCTACAAGTTGTGCTCTAGAATGACTGTACTACAAGCTGTGGCTCATGAGCGAATGAACTACAAGCTGTGCTTCGCGAACGATTGAAATGCAAGATATAGTTCACGAACGACTGAACAATATTGAACTAGATAAATGAACTGCTCATTTCTGAACAACTTTGAACTAATCCCAACAGAGTTTGTCCGCAGTCCAATGCACAGAGAGGCATGCATGCATGCATGCATGCATTGTGCCGTGAGAAGTCGCCACTCTGGAATCAGATGACACTGACCATGGTGTTGTCGTCAGCATTTTCACCACGGCAACGAACACACGAGGTTGATGAGATGATGACGTCTGCAAGAACGACGGGGACATTCAACACAACCGCATAACGGCATCATTTTACGTACAGCCAGCCATTTTATTTTTTTAAAGTTTTTCTCCGCCATATTTGCTAATGGTGCTATAAAAGTGCGGCGGGCTGGCGATTCACTTAAAAATACATGGGAGTTGGTTGTAGTACCTAGCTACATTTTATTTTAATGGTCTCTCCTAGACTCTCTCTCTCTCTCTCTGTGAGGCCACGTCAAGCCTCAGGCCTGTATGCAAGGACGATGCTGAGCACGGCCAGAGTACAGGCTGAGCACGAGTCCTGTCGTGAAAACAGCTGTTCTCGATCGTCTATGCGCGCAGCGCCATGTTGTGGAAATATCCTCTGAGCACGGCCAGAGTATAGCCTGAGCCAGCCCGGGACCAGACTCTGGCGAGACTCAAGATATTGCGTCATAGATCGTACTAGTACGAGGCTCATACTCTGCCTGTACTCTGGCTGTGCTCAGCATCGTCCTTGAATAAGGGCCTCAATGTAAGGCCAGATTCAGCTCTCTATGGGGCCAGCCTTATGTCTTTTTTTATGTGAAGACAGGTTCTGGTCTCTCTGTGAGGCCAGTTTCAGGTCTTTATGTAAGGCCAGATTCAGCTCTCTATGAGGCCAGCCTTATGTCTTTTTTTATGTGAAGACAGGTTCTGGTTTCTCTGTGAGGCCAGTTTCAGGTCTTTATGTGAGGCCAGATTATGGTATCTTTGTGAGGTTAGTTCTGGTCTCTCTGTGAAGCCAGCTTCAGGCTAGCTTCAAGTGTCTTTGTGAGATAAGCTTCAGGTCTCTTCAAGGTAAGCTTCAGCTCTATTCGAAGTTAGCTTCTGGTTTCTTTGTGAAGCCAGTTTGAGGTATCTCTGAGGCCAGTTTGAGGTTAGCTTCAGGTCTCTTCAAGGTCAGCTTCAGTTCTCGTCGAATCTTCTGGTCTCTTTGTGAAGCGAGCTTGAGGTATCTTTGAGGCCAGTTTCAGGTTAGCTTCAGGTCTCTTTGAGGTTGGCTTCTGGTCTCTCTGTGAAGCCAGCTTTAAGTGTCTCTGAGGCCAGCTTCATGTTAGCTTCAGATCTCTCTGAGGTCAGCTTCAAATCTTTTCGAGATTAGTTTCTGCTCTCTCTATCTGTGAAGCCATCTTGAGATATTTCTGAGGCCATCTTCGGATCTTTCTCTGAGGTTAGCTTCAGTTATTTCCGTCAGGACAGATTCATGATTCTGTGTGAGATCAACTTTTGCTTTCTCTGAGGCCTCCTACAAATCTCTTTGTGAGGTTAGCTTCTGGTCTCTCTGTTAAGTCATATTCTCTGTGATATTGGTCAAATGGGGACGAAGTTGTAAGAGAACATACAACAGGTATAGTTTTGAAAAAATCTGCTTGCTCTGGAAACACTCCACGCCACGACACTTAAATACCATAAAATAAATCTGAAGAAATAGGATAGGTACATTCGTTGTTTTGCTCAAGTAATACAAGAGTATCTTATTTCAACTCATACCTAGCAGACATGCCAGGTGGTTATCCTACACAGACTTGTATATATTATCCGAGTAAAACGTTCTCTATGAAAGTTTTTATTATTCCAGTAGATAATGAATGGGATTATTAATTTCATGTTTTATACCCAGCCGGTTCATTATCTTTATTAACGTATTATGTTCGCTTATAAGATTATATCATGAATCAAAAGTGTTCGAAACGATGTTTTTATTAACTTTTTTTTAATTGAAAGACATTATCAATTTCTGAGCAATGAAATTTAGCGATAAATCTTGTGTTACTAAAGGATGTGTGTGTATATATATATATATATATGGAGAGAGAAAGAGAGAGACACACACACACACACACGCACACTACGACAATAGTTCATTTAAGTTTGTAATTGTTTGGCAGTAAAGATAATTTAAATGAGAACGTTAAAAACCCTCACTTGGTTGGTTAGTGGGTGGCTCGATGGATAGTGTGTGGGAATGGGGGAGGGTGTTTAAATATCCTCCATTTCTATTGTGCGACAATATCGATTACCATTATCATTGTAGTGGTGGTCGACGAACCCATTCCGTAATGGTTATGTCCCTGACTGAACAATTGCGGTGTAAGGTGACTTAAGGCAACCTAATCTGTAATGAGGGGTTCCGTGTGCGCCTCACTGTTGAGAACAAGTTATTCCACAGCACACATAAACGTTGTAAGGCTTCAACATAAAGCTATTTCATTATTCTAGAAACTGATATTATCCTTCTTCCCCGTCACACAACACATCCGGGTTATACGCATATTAATAATAATAATAATACTTAGCAGCGCGTCTTACTGCCCGTTCGGCTTATATGCTTAAGTACTAATTACGCTAATGGGTTAGGAATGGGCAAGATTGTATATAAAGGAAGTGAACCCGTATTTGCCAGGAGGGAGAGTGGAAAACCATTTAGGAAACCTCCCCCAGTTCACCCGAGCGAGATCCGAACCTCAATCTCCCCGTCCTCGGCAGTCTAACTTAACACGAAACTAGCCGAGATGGGTTATATACGCATATTAATTACGCAAATGAGGTAGGAATGAGGAAGGTAAGAGTTTTAATTGAAAATGTTCTCACGTTCACCAAAAGGGGGAGTGGAAAATCATTTAGGAGGGGAAAAAGCACTCAGTACATTCATCCTGAATTTGTATGAGTTATATAGAATTATAAAATAAATTGTCCCTCCCATTTGCGTTGAGGAAATGTGGGAGGCCATTTAAGGGGATGTGGGAGCAACACCCTAGTACACCCGGACGGAATTCGAACCTCATCATCGGTCGACCAGACAAGGCGAGATTGTTCAGCAAGGATGAACCAACATGAAACGAACTTACTGTGCCACATGTGTGAGATGGATAATTTTTTTTTGTCACGTATTCATTTCTTGTAACATTTAGTTATAGTAATCAAAGTAAAACTATATGAGGAAAAAAAATTAAAACAAGTAGTCGTACATCACAATACGCCACTGTTATTTGAATCTAGGTATTTGGTTCGAGTGACGCGTGAGAGATGGGAAAAACAAATGAGGTGAGTCGAGTTTTTATTTCTTTTGTCTCTCAAACCTAAGGTTAAAAATAAAACAAACAGAAAATCCGAAATCATGCAGTCGCTGCACATCCTGTGTTGTACTAACATGGGAGAATAAATAGCGCATTATGCAAGACTGGTACAGCCCAGTTTTCATAGAAACGGGCTTTTAGGAAATACATACGCCTTTTACAAAACATTTTCATTCAGCATCATTTGTTCAAAGTCTCACAACCAGAGGAAAAAAAGATTTTTAAATGATTGTAAAGATTGTTTTTTTCCCCCTTTCTCCAGGTGAACCGAGAACTGTGGTGGAATTCTATTTTAGCGTTTGAGTGTCTATCCTGGGTATAATTTCAGTACATCAAAGGCTGGGGGGCTGTTTGTTGAGTCTTTTTTGGAGTTTATATAAGTCATGTATGTGGAAAAATTCGTACGGGCAATGTCGGTAATGAATGGGTGCTGGAGGATAGCGGTTTGAAAGGGAATCCAAAAGGTAAAATGTGAAAGAAATGTCTTACGTTGGTTGGTTTGAGCATGTTGAGAGGATGAGTGTGGATCGAGTGACGAAGCATACATATGATGGAAGAGAGTGTGTATGAAAAGGAAAGGGTAGGCCATATAAGATGTGGTTAAATAGTGTAGACGAATGTGTGGAAAAAACAAACCATTAAGAGTTTTAATAATAAAAGAGCATGTATGACTCGGCGTGTGGATGTTTTTGAAGCGAAGGGAGTATGCAAGGATAGGAAAGTGTGGAGAAAGTTAGTGAGGATGGATTAAGTTTGGAGTTGTTGTTTTGAGCCATATTCAAAGTTTCTTTTGTTACCTTGTAAGAAAACGGCGTGATTGGGGTATGCAAGTATATGTATGTATGTATGCATGTATGTATGTATGTATGTATGTATGTATGTATGTATGTATGTATGTATGTATAATGTATGTACAGGAGTCCCATGACTTCTTTGGTACTGACTGACAGCTTTGAAAAGTTACCAGGCCAAATTATGTATCCCTACGCCGCGCCGAACCATATGATCTGCAAAAACATGTGTTTAGCAACTGTAACTCCTGACGGTCAAAATTTAGGTATATACCTAAATGTTGACTGTCAGAAGTCAGCTGTGAGCTAACAGTCAGCACCAAAGAAGCCACGGGGCTACTGTATGTGTGTATAGGTATGTATATATGTACCAACTTTTTTTGCTGTTAATAATGATAGCATCTTACTATTGTATTAGTGTTATTGGTTTAACATTCTCTCGCCACGCGAATGCGGGTACACTTCCTCAAAATTAAAGCTCCTCATCCCTAGCCCACTTACGTAATTAGTACATATGCGTACAACCCGAATGAATAGTAAAACGTGTTGCTAAAAAAAATTGTTATTTTATAGGTATTGATAATATCTATCAAAAGTGACAGCTGCAGATCACATGACTTGACGTATGAATATATAAAGGTATAACTAGCTGTCTGATCAGGATCTTGCTATTAAAATCGGACTATTCTTCTCTTCCTGTACGGCGCTATTATATTTGTTTGCATGTGTCGCTAGGAACTTACAGCGGAAAAAAACCCACCAGCGTAGCAAGAATGTTTGACTTGAAATTTAAAAAAAAATTACGATAAAAGGGAGGAATTAAGCGATTTAAAATAAAACCAAGTAGTAAATACTATCGCATGTTGAGAAACGTCTTTAGAGAGTATTGTACTTAGTTAATGACTGTGAGCGATAACGTGTGTGGCGAACGTTGCTAAGATAAGCGAGCGAGTATATCGTGTCACGTGTGGGACCAAGTTTCAAAGTACAGGAGAAAGATAAGAAAATGGATCAACAAATTAAGGCTGTGCCTCCCTCCCTGGCGGTGTGTTTAGCTTTCAGCCCTCAAAGTAGATGGCGTTGTTAATCTTAAGTTAAGTAAGCACTTGGAAGCATTGTTGCCCAACTATTTCCCAACTGTTGGACAACAGGGGAAACATTAAAGAAACATTGTTTCGCGTCCAGACTACAATGACGAAACATTTGTTTCCCGTGCAGAGTTCAGTTGAGTGAACGATGTCTCTTGAGGATGCTGCTATGGCTTGTGCTTTGTATGTAGTTATGAGTTGCAAGAAGGCAGAGAAAAAGAGAATCGTGGTAAGTTCGTAAAGTTCTTCAAAATGGTTCGTACTATGCAACTGAGCTTCTGACAAAACTGAAGTTCGAAGACGGCAGTGGTTTTAGGAACTTCACTCGCAGTGTCTCCTACAGATTTTGAAGTTATTTTACAAATGGATAGTCCCAGGATAGTGAAAAGAGGCACATTATTTAGATCAGCAATCTCAGCAATGTTTGCCAACACGTCCAGACAAGCAAACATTGCTTCTTGTTACCCATTTGAAATGGATCAGGGGAAACACAAAGGAAACATGAAAAAATGTTGCGCGACAGGCAACATGTTGGTAAACAATGTTTCCTAGTGGGATCTTGGGAAAGGTAACGTTCAACCATTTTCCATGACCCGGAAAAGATAGTGAAGTGTTGAGAATTAAAATGCCAAGATCTTTTACACTGACATTATTTCACAGACAACGTTCTCTTGTCCCATTGATGATCATGAATAGATATTTTTACTATTGAACCAACATGTTATAATTTTGTAGTGCTGTTCATGAATGGAAAACACTATCATCTAGACACATTTAATTTTTATAGTTAATTTTGAACAAAATATTTTCACATGACTTTATTTTTGTATTTCTCGGCTATTTTTTTAAAGGTGTAAGCAATTTGTAAATTAAATATTAAACAAGAATGTGCCAATTTTTGTGAGAGTTTTAGTTAGCATCCCTTAAATTGTAAAAGTTTATTAGTGAAAGGAATTAAGTGTAAAAAGTTTCTAAATGTATATAATATATGAATAAGAGTAAGCCATGTTTCTTTTAGATCTTTTAGGCTTGCATTTCAAACAGTGACCTAAATACCAAATTAAAAACTGAAAGTTGTTCATTAAAACGTGTAAAAATAAACTTTTTTTTTTTTCTGTCCTGAAAAGTAACAATTTTGCACTTTTGAGTTCCTTTCCCAAATGCACGATTCAATTGTTGTCAATGTGATATCGACGGAGAGCATGATTGTCGTAATAGTACGTGTGGTTAGCGCGTGTGTGGCCCTCTTAGAAATATGCGCTTATTCAGAGACAAGGTCAAGCGGCCTTTGGTCACGCTCGTCAGTAAGGAAATAATAGCGTGACGGACGTGCCCACTTTCGGGAAAACGTCCCAGAAACACCGAGGAATGCATTGTTCAACAACACTCACCTCTAGATTTATTACGATTTGAGATATCCGTGCAAAGTTTTGTTTTGTGAAAACAATCACGTTCCAGTGCGCCGGAAGGTTACATTTAATGAAAATACATGATTTGATTAACTCTTTTTAGTTAGTATATTTCGGCACAGTGACAATTAAGGTGGGTTGGGAGGGTACGCGAGTTAAGGCCGGTTTTTTTAACAACTTTTTTTTTGACCAAAATAAATACAATATTGTTTTAGAGAATATATTCAGATTAATTTTTTACAAACACATATCTCAACAGTTAATGAATATTTATGATGACGATCGAATAATTTAAAACTTTTTTTAATCTTAATTTAAAATGTATTAAATTCTATTATATTGGTGGGAATATCCAAGAAATGTTGAACTTACCATTTGTAAGAAGTTAAAACTAAACGCATCGACTGTAGAAGTATCTTATTTATTTTGCTAAAAAAAGGTTTGACATAAAAACTGAAAAAAAAGCCAAAACCTGCGTGCTTAATGGCTTCATTTAAGAGATATGTTTTAAAAACGGTGGTTTTACTTTTTTTCTTCATGTATATGAGGTATTTGATGAGAGCTTTATGAATCGACTGATTATATCAATACACAAGAATTTCTATGAGCGAGAGCGAAAGGGCCAACCAATTTTGCCGGAAAAGTTATTTTCACATAACTTCCAGGGTTCTTTTACACGCTACAATCAACATAGGACCGACGGCTTTACTTCCCCTCCGAAGGAAGTTGTACTGCGGATTTTTATCGCTCAAGAAAAATCCGTCGACCCCGGCTGGGTTTAAACTCACTAACAACGGGTCTTGAGGCGAGCACTTTTTTCCAATTTAGAGTAATGCTAGCCGCATTCGCATAGAGAGAGGATGGTAAATCCACAAAGTGACGAATCACATGTGTAAAACCAACCCCAGATGGGATTCGAGCCACAGACCTCCGCGGTCGATGGCAACTCTGTTGAAATTCAAGTCAAACGCCATAGACTACGCGGTCATTTATGCTGGTATGATTTTGATGGAATGTAGAACCCCTCCCTCGCCCATTTTTCTCAACAAAATGAGACATAATCGCAAAAGAAAAGAAATAATATTAGTCAACCCGAATGTTGATGGCATGCAATTTGATCTTTGGCGTTTAAAAAACAGCGGTAGAGATGAAGTCACGTGATCGCGGTGCTTAAGCGCTTCGTGAAAGACATCTGACCAAAATAATAATAAACAGTAATTAGTGAGATTTTTAAAGGAAGGAATTTAAAAAAATTACATCCTTCTTGCGGCCAATATTAATAACACTTCGCTATATTATTGGTATCTATAAAAAGTTCCAGCTGCATTTAATATGACGTGACGTATGAATAAGTGAAAGTAGATCTAGTAGCTTTTTTTTTAGGTCTTTCCTATTAACATTGGACTCTAGTAAGAAGCAATGCAAAAAACATATTTGTAAATATAGAAAAATGACATCCGGATAAGGATTTGAGCCCCGGCCTTTCAGCTTATGTACGGCTAGAAGACAAGGGTTCAAACCCCTGTCCAGGTGTCATTTTTCTATATTTTTATCAATACTCCATCTGAACGTCATCTGAAAATACATTATTTGTAAAGACATATGAAGGCCATCCCCTTTATTGTTTCTTGGGATTGTTTATGAACCATTTCTTCAGCCATCTTTAAATCATTTATTTAGTGAATTCTCACTGTTATTTGCTTGGTAATATGCACAAGTAGCGGAGGGAGGATCATTTTATAAACTTGAATATATCAAAAATATACTCCCTTCTATTGTATGACAATATTTAAAAGAATTTTTGATCATATCATTAGAAATTACATGCCGATGTTTCAAGAGAACTTAATGGCGATGCAATTATTGATAATTTAGCTAAAATGGCTCAAGGATTAAATTAAATACTAATAAGTACTTCGCGTCCTAATTTAAGATTATACCGAAACCTAATATTTATTAATGTTATAACTGCCGCCTTGGTCAGGCCACACGGATTAAAACACAATGGTCTGTGCCGTTTACTGGAACTACTTATATATTCTGTCTAAGCTTGTACGCCCTTTCGCCCTTCACTTACAACCACACTTTGTCCTATCAATAAGAAAGAGGGGAAAGAAAATTACGAAACTTATTATCTCAAGGTCAAGAGGAAGGATCGCTACTAGTTCTCAAATATCTTAAAAATTGTCTGTTTTGAGCTTACGACATCTTAATAATTATTGTATTTGTTAGAGGAAGGCTAAATCTAGAGTCATTTTTCATCAAGCCTCATCTCATAGCTCCGTAAATATGCTTAAAGAGTCGCTTAAGAATGAGATAATGTTACTTTTTCACACATTTTTCCACCCCTATTGATAAAAAAAACTCAAACTATAGGGTTGTTTAGTAAAAACAGCCCTGTCAGAATCTTTCGACTTTATTTTGGCGTTAATCATATTTTGAAATAACGCACCATAGAATTAAATATTGCGTTAAAGCTGAACTTCTGCGCGACCATTTCTCGCTGACCGAGGTGGCCGCCATAACATACATTCGTAAATATTAGAGCGCCGTCTATATATGCATTTTTGGGTCGCTTGGCACCTGCCAGTCTACCCCTGAATGAATTATAATTATATTCCTCCGCGAGATAGTGGGATTCAAATTATGTTTAAGTAAAAAATAATGTCCTTTCCTCTTAAAAAAATAAAAAATGTGTCCCCTCTACTCGCAGCGGGAACACATTACGTGACTCAGAGAGGACGTACAACAGTTTCTCGGTGAGGACAACAAAAAAAGTAGTTCTATATTTTAACAAAGCCGTTCATTATTACTGTTAATTAAAAGTCGTTATTTAACACAGCGAGTGAGGCTCAAATTAGAAAACAAGACCTCTCAAGGATGGCTTACGTCACGAATGTATGCCGGGGGAAGAGGAGGGTCTTCTTACATGATTCACAGCTGCATGAACATGTGTTGCAAACTGTCCCCGCAAATATTTCCCCAGAATAAACTACGACGTTTCATTAAACGTGATATCTATAAGAGTTATTTGTGCACTACGTCTTACTACCCACTCGGGCTATCCATATATTTAGACTAACGGGGTAAGTATTATTATTATTATTATTATTTAGCACCGCGTCTTACTACTTGTTCGGGTTATACGCTTTAAGTACTAATTACGCTAATGGATTAGGAATTAAGAAGGTTGATTTAGAGGAAGTGAACCCGCATTTGCGTGCAGGGAGAGTGGAAAACCATCTAGGAAAAGTCACCCTCAGCTCACCCGACCGAGATTCGAACCTCGATCTCCCCGTCCTCAGTAGTCAAGCAGCTCAACACAAGCGCGTTAGCCAACTACGCCACCGAGGCGGGTTAACGGAGTAAGGATGAGGACTGTATAATTTAAAGGAAATGTACCCACATTTGCGTAGAGGGGGAGTGGGAAAACCATTTACAAAATAGACCCATTTTGGTGGACCGCATGACCTAAGGCATCAGTCTCACAATAGACTGAACTACCGATGACGAGAAATCGGGGTTGGAATACCGGTCGGGTTTACTGAGGTTAGTTTGTCACTCTCTCCACGCAAATGCGGGGACACTTCCGCTTACATTCAACCTTTCTCATCCCTAACGCACTAGCGTAATTAGTACATATGCGTATAGCCTGAACGGGTAGCAAGACACTTTGCCTAAGGAAATACAAAATAATATACCCTCAGTTAACTCGACCGAGATTGGGACCCCGAACTCCCCATCGCTATCAAACCAGATCCTACGAGGCTGACGCCTTGACCAGCGTGACCACCGATACGGGTGATAATTCGTATGATTCTCAAAAGTGTTTATTTTTATTTAATAAAATATAAAAGATTTCAACTGTGAATTAGCAATTAAATTTACCTAATGAAATAGGCCTCGACAACTAGCAACTAAAATAAAAGATAAAAATGTATGATATCTTGCAGTAGACACGTTAAATTCACTATCTATTTTAAAAATAAACATAACAAAAATACTGATTGGATGGTCATGTAATTTATTAAATTTTCCAAAATTGCAACTTTATTCAATTCAAAAACAGCGTGTTTAAGATTCAAAAGACAAATTATCGTGTATGATTCACAATGCGAATGCTGCTACAATTCCTTGACATTAACCCTCATTATTATCAACCTTAGGACAGAAAGTTTTGTCACAAGTAGCCAACCAGCACTAGTATTAAAGTTTGCGGGCAGTAAAACATGTTACGTAGGCATACTTGGATAAATAATTACTGCTTGAATATCTTATCTTTACTTTAAAATACAATTTAAAACCAAGTAAACCATTATCTACTTTAATGGTTACGTTGGCAACGGTTAGTAAGCCATTAAAGTGACGTCGACGGGCGAGTGTGCACCGTTCCGTACGACGGGCTTAGACAAGATGGCTTCGACGAACGGCAACGTCGCATTTCTGCTGGAGGCAACAGAGCAAAGTACCTCGTGACGTCACGCCCAGTTCAGTGGAATGGCGGGAACCTGACTGAAGGATAATGGGAAGGGTAAGGGTGGGGTGAGAGGAGAGAAGATGGAGGAGGTCTGACAACAGAAAACATTGGAATCCGGTCTGGCGCGTTGCCAGTACAGCAACCACACACACAGAGTCGCTTCAATCGCGCTGACTAGCTGAATTTTGGGGAACTCAACCAATCTTAATCGGGGTGGGCGAGAGGGGGAGGGGGATATCAAGACGTTTTGGTTGGATATAAAATATTGATCCGATAAGTCGGTCCCCACATTTACAGTGAGACCCATTTCTTCTATTAAACGTCCAAATAATGGCGACCCTAAAATAAATTTGGTTCATAATGCGTGACTTTTATTTTGTTAGAGATGTAAACTTAATTTTAGACCATTCGTTCAACCTGTAGTAGATTAATATCGTGCATCACATGCCAATAAACTATGTGATAAGTCAGCTAGAAATTGTAAATTTACACAAACACTATTGCACGTGGATCATTTCTGATTGAAGTTAATAGAAGTTCCTAATACTGAACGTTGTTGAAATATTAAATATTTGGATTAAAAAATACATTGAAAAGGCCGTTTTTGACCATTTTAGAATGGCTTCACAAATAAGTACTGTGCACAAATCTTCATTCTGTCATTATAGGGACATACTGTAGTTATTAACAAGAAACTTTGTCGCTTTGTCCCCCATCGTCACCGCAGAAAATTTCCAGTAATCTTTCAAATACGAATTCACTGCACACATTTCTGGAATATTGTAGGTCTTTTATTTTCCCTTTTACTCCCATATCTTGCGACAGTATATTGTATAGATAAGTAGAATAACATATTTTTACTAAAGAGATGTAGTCCCCCCCCCACCCCCATCAACACGTTTGAGCTAAACACACTTTCACTGCTGTGCTATAAAGGAGAAAGGTATACTTTGGAAGGAACTGTACCAGCATTTGCGCGAATTTAGGACAAATCAGCTTAGTACGGCTGACCTGGAATCAAACCCGAACCTCACCGGCAAATCAAACAAGATTAGGTAGGTTGACACCTATGTCCACGCGTCCACCGATGCGGGTCAAAGAACCATTTAGTCAGTAAATAACAGTTATAATAATAATATCCTAAGACTTTGGTAAGAAGAGTATGTAAAGTGACTAGAATCGGTGGCTACACGGTCCAGGGCGTCACCCTCGCAATATACTGGATTGCTGAAGGTAGCGGTTTGAATCTCGGTCAGATATACTAACAATGTTTTCCTATATGCAAACGAAGGTACAGTTCCTTCAAATTTTACCTTTTTCATACTTAACCCATTAGTGTATTTTTTAGCATCACATCTTACTACCCGTTAGGGTAATACGTTTAAGTAATAATTATGCTAATGGGTTAGGAATTGGGAAGGTTGAATTTTAGAGGAAGTGAACACGCATTTGAGTGGAGAGGGGTGGAAAATAATTTTAGGAAAAACCGCCCCCAGTTCACCCGACGGAGATTCGAACCTCGAGTTCCCCATCCTCAGCAGTCTAGCTCAACACATTAGTGTAATTAAATGCGTATAGCCTTAGTCTTTAGCAGAAATTATTTTTGGGGGAAGAAAATATAATATTGAGCCCTTTTTACACATGAATGAACTTAATATATCATATAGACATATCAATACTATCATGGCCAGCTTCTTGATCTAGCTGTTAGCATTCATTGCTATTAATCTAAAAGTTCCGGGTTCGATTCCATATGCGAGGCTTCGAAGTTTTGAATCCGAATAGTGCTAAGATTCGTATTCAATTTGAAATCCCGAATCTTAATATTTGAAAGATTCTAATCGGATTATAAATTTCAAACCGAAATAGATGCCAGATTCGTATCAGATAGTATTTAATTCTAAATTATAATCTAAAAGTTAAATCTTTGACTTTGACCATAGAAACGTGCGAATTTTGTAATATTTATAGCATGATTTTAATAGCATTTTTAAAACTCAATTTGTTTGTATAATTTAATCCAATTAAAATTGATTTAGTTTGAGGAAATTTCACACCAACAGACGTATTCAAAGGTTAAGGGGTGTTTAAGGTGCGGCAGAAGCGAGCGCGAATAATTTTACAGTTTTTATAGCATTAAATTTTTATGGACAAAATAAATCAAATATTTCTCCAGTAGCAAAATAGAGTTTAGTTTTCTGTACATGCTAATATCAACAGATCTTTAATATCTGTCAACGGTGTCCTGGAATTTTGTCAAAACATTTTAAATAAAGAGAAAAATTTATGACAACATTCTAGAACACCCTTGTAAGCTATTAAAGATCTGTTGATATCAGCTTGTGCAGAAAACTAAACTCTATGTTTCTACTGGAGAAATATTTGATTTATTTTGGCCAAAAAATTGCAATTACATAAAAACTGCCAGTCTTCCAAAATGTAAGAAATATTATTAATATTCATTAAATATTTTTTATTATTTATATTATATGTATATATATTTTTGTAAATTACTCGCGCTCCCTTCGGCCGCACCTTAAGGGTCATATATCGTTTTTAGGGGGCTCGGCCCCCGCCTCCTTTTGAACGCGGATAGTGTAGACGGGTAGTAAGAAGTGGAGCAAAAGAAGAAAAAAAACTTTGTGAAGACTATTTAGCATGAAAATCCACACACACTTCAGTGGCCGAACGGTCTAAGGCGTCACTCATGTGTTATACTGGCTTGCTGATTACGGGGAGATCAGGGTTCAAATTCCGGTCGGGTCTGAGGGTGTTTTTTTCCTAAATTATTCCCTACTCTCCTTCCACGCATATGCCGGTATATTACCTCTAAAATTCTTCCTTCCTCATCTCTATTCTATTAGAGTCGTTATCATATATATGCGTTTTATCTGAACAGGTAGTAAGACACAGT
>CABEEJ010001104.1:44229-57628 GCA_901482245.1 Timema douglasi | reverse complement strand
ATATATATATATATATAGACACATAATATATGACCTTTTTTTCAACTTAGACCAATCTCTGTACAAATGTTGATTTAAAGTTTCTGCCTTTGGTGATCTGACCAAATATTTCTGTTTTTGACTTTGTCCTTCGCATTCTAGACCAGGGTGGTCCAACGTTTCTTTGTCCCGAGGGTCACATTTGATCATCAGTTTGCATCGCGAGCCAAAGATATATTTAGTAATCCCATCAACTTAATTAATATAGGCCTATAAGCAATAATTACTTTCAACAATTAAAAATAAATTAGATTTTTGGCTGATGGAATTTTTCAAATTTTACTGCAAAAAAAAGAGTATATTAATCTCCCAAAGAGTATTATGAAATATGCACGCACACAAACTTTCACAAAATAACTTAGTATCATAAATATATATTTATACACATTTTAAGGAATCAAATAAATGCGTAATAAAATGCAATCATGATGTTTTTTAAATATATATTTTTATTTGAATCATTAGCGATTTCACATCCCTTTATTTTTCCGACAGGATAGTGTGATCGCGCGGGCCGGGCCGCCAGTTGAACCACACTGCCCTAGTGTTACTAAGGAACGAAGACCTCTCTGTGATTGGTCGATGCCGTTATATTCCACAAGATAGGGAGTATTATTGACTTGTCTCGCTGCACTAGGACTTGAAAGAGCAGTCGTATGTCTGCCTCATAGATATAGGCTTTCAAACAGCGCTGGGCAAAAGTCAGGATAAGATTGGATATCACAAGAATTAGACGGTCCAATTTATCAGAAAAAGACAGAAAAGTTGGTAAATTTACGTTCACGTAGCCATACGTCAAGTCATGTTATCTGCAGCAGTTAATATTAATCTTACACTTAAAAAATAGTAAAATATTATCAATGTTGTCTGTAGGAACATTTTTGTATTTTATGTAGATTTTTTTTAGCGTCCTGTCTCAATACTCGTTCAGGGTTTATGCATAATATGGTATGATGATTAATCTAATGGGGTAGGGTTGATGAAATAAGTATTTTAGAGGTAATCTTCCCGCATTTGCGTGGAAGGGGTGTGTGAAACCATTTAGGAAATACCACCCTCAATAGACCCGATCAAGATTTCAACACCGATCTCCCCGCCTTGAGCACGCCCATCTTAACACGTGATTGACGCGTTAGACTACTACGCCACTGAAGCGGGTTGGGACATATTTACCCACAAAATCTAGTTAAGGTGACAATCTATTCTTTGTATACCCCTATATCCCCAAAAGCGGTTTACAACACGCGAGTAATTATGTAACTGTAAATATTGTTTTTAATATACTACCTAATTTTTAATGATTAAATTAATTTTTATTCACCCGCCTTGGTGGCGTAGTTGGCTAACGCGCTTGTCGTGTTGAGCTCGACTGCTGAGGACGGGGAGATCGAGGTTCGAATCTCGGTCGGGTGAACTGGGGGGGGTGGGTGTTTCCTAAATGGTTTTCCACTCTCCCTCCACGCAAATGCGGGTTCACTTCCTCTAATTCAACCTTCATAATTCCCAATCCATTAGCGTAATTAGTACTTAAAGCGTATAACCCGAACGGGTAGTAAGACGCGGTGCTAAATATTATTATTATTATTAATAATTATTTTTATTTATTTCCTTCGATTTATTATAAAACGAATTTGCAGTTAATATTTAATATGTCAATTACAAAACAAAATGACTTTTAAACAAAATTTCAAGGTGTAGTAAAATGTACAACACGCAACTGCTCAGCTCGTGTGACGGAAGGTTAATTCGAAATAAACAATAATTTAAAGTTGCGCCGTCCAGTGAGTTTTGAGCCGAGCCGAGCCGAGCCTTGTAACATCCTTTGATGTTCGTCGAAATACCGACATTCACCGGGTTGCTGCGAGCATTCCGACGAACACATTTATCCGACGTTAACGAGGCTCTCGGCTCGCTAGTCTGGACGCTGCTTTAGACTACGCGGCCACCGAAGCGGGTGAATTTGTTTTTCAAACTTGGTGTTGATCGCATTAACAAGTCTCTGGATTTATCTCCCAAACAGTGATGACGAGTCAGTCAAGTCAGTCCATATTCCATAGTACCGTCCAAACTTTTCCACCACTCGCTTCCCAGCTGATAGTATAAACAATATTAGTGTCGATACGATAAGGACCGATTAGACTCTTCAGCCCGTCACAAAGTGGAGCATTCTGTTTATAGAAAAACACCTGGGCTGTTCTTATCTGACTGGGGGTTGGGGGAGGGGGGTAGAACCCGATCACCCGCGATAGTGGCAGTACTGCTAACAGCTGATGATGTAGGCAACGAGACTCGAAGGCAGTGTTTTGCAGTCTTTTTTTAGGAAATTTTGTTTGTTTGTACAAAATAAATAAAATATTACTCCAATAGAAACATAGATTTTAATTTTTTTCACATGATGATATCAACAGTTGTTGAATATCTGTCATGAGCATAGCAGCATTAGATGACAAACTATTTAATCGAAGATAAAAAGTTGTCATTAAATTCCAGGACATCCTTGACAGATATTCAAAAACTGTTGAAATCACCCCCGGTCCCGGCACAGATTTATCTGATTACCAAACCCTTCCTTCACCTCTGACAAGACATCTTGTGAATGTGGGGAATGCCAGGCCTCCACCGTGGTTCGGATTACACGTTAAACTGTAGGTCCTTCATTTCATCTCACAATCACCCTACCATTACACATTAGCGTAAGTGCGTATAACCCGAACGGGTAGTAAGACGCGGTGCTAATAATAATAGTAATAATGTTGAAATCACCATGTGTGGAAAATTAAAATCTATGTTTGTATTGAAACGATATTTAATTTATTTTGACAGAAAAAAGTTTTTCTATAAAACAACAACACTGCCCTCACGTTCCCTTCACTCCCACCTTAACAGCTAATATCCGACAATATTGTTTTTTCCCGCGCTTCTTCCGGCTCCCCGTGAGTCCACATTAATAGAGTAGGGTTGAGGAAAGAATCATTTATAACAGGATGGTCCAATGTTTTTTATAATCCCAAGGACCAGATCTGATAATCAGTTTGCAACGCGAGCCGAAGATATATTTTGTAATCCCAATAAATTAATACAGACCTACATACAACAATTAATACACAATTATTATTTTCAATACTTATAATAAATTACATTTTTGGTTGGTAGAATATTTCAAATTTACTGCCAAAAACATATTTACCTCTTAAAAATGTATGATGAAAATACACTTTCACATAACAACTTTGCATTGTATATATTTTTATTGATCAAATAAATGTATACTAAAATGCAATCATGACATTTATATTTGAATCATTCGCTATATTTCACAGCTAACACCGAGGGTTTACATTTAATTTTTCTCAGGATACTGTGCGGGCCACATTTGGCCCGCGGGGCGTCAGTTGTACCTCCCTGCCACAATGATTTAGACAGAGCAGGCATGTCCAGCCGTTTCACGACTGAGGGCTACCTGCATAAGTTCTTGGTGAGCTGGCCGAAATGTATAGAACCGAATGCCAGAATATAATAAAAACATCGAATAATAGTTATTTTTAACACATAAGCTTGCATAGGCCTAAAAACACATATTATACAAGAAACATACTTACGAATTACCATTATGGAAACTTCAGTGAAATTAGCGAGCATTTTACGCGAGCTCCAAGAGCCTAATTTGTTTATTTCTGAAATTTTGGACATGCCTGATTTAGATTATTATTACAAGCACCGCGTCTTACTACCCGTTCGGGTTATATGCACTTACGCTAATGTTTAATGGTAGGGTGATTGTGAGATGAAATGAAGGACTTACAGTTTAACGTGGATCCGAACCACGGTGGAGGCTTGGCATTCCCCACATTCACAAGATGTCTTGTCAGAGGTGAAGGAAGGGTTTGGAAATCAGATAAATATTTGCCGGGACCGAGGATTGAAGCCTGATTTAGAATAAATGTTTCTTAATTTGCGTGGAAAGTGATAGTAAAACGGGATTTGAACCAAGACTTTCCCATCACTGGCAAACAAGACAAGACGAAACTTATGCTTTGGTCTAAGTGCATTTTTTTTAAAGAATTGATTTAGCGCGCACATTATAAACAAGTAGGGTTTCTCAGCGCACCGTTTAGAAACAAGAATAGAATAGCTCATACTCGACTTCCAAACCTAGCATCAGGGGTTCGAGTACCGGCTGATGGAACAAACTACAGCTTTCAGTTGGTAGCACGTACGCCTTCTTATCTTAGGGTCCCGAGTACGACTCCCGACGAGGACCTGCGGAATGTCTGAAACTGGACCCTTCTCGTTCACAAAGAAATACATTAACACTATGGGCTCTGGTCGTAGTGTCTGTTCTACAATTAATATAGACTGTGTTGGGTATTTGGTACTAAATTTTTATTTTTGCCCACCGCCTTCCTAGCCACATTTATTTACATCATTGTGGTAGGGATGAGGAAGGTAGAATTTTAGAGGAAATATACTCTAGTTAGAAAATTATTCAGTCAAGATTCGAACCACCAGACCTTCCCATCGTCGGAAAATCAGACCAAACGAGCCTGACGCATTAGTCCATGTATCCATCGAGGCAGGTTGGTTGGGTGTTAATTTTTAAGTCTTATTCTGATTAAAGTATGTGTGTTTAGAAAGCGCCCTTTAGATCACCTAGTTAGCAGAGCCAGCCGGCTTTGACCAGAAAGTCGGGGTCCGACGTTGATCGGAACAGAAAGGCGTAATATTTAGTTATTTTTGTATAAAAAAGGAAGAGGTAGTTGTCATGGTACTGGTGCGATTCCTTAAAATCCCCCTTATAAATCTGTTGGTTTGTTAAGTTAAATATCAGGTCATTTAAAGACCAAAATTATTAGTACGATTTATGTCAATGTGTAGTTTATTGGAGACTTAAATTGGGGAACATAGTTTGGAAAGTAACCAGATTGAAAAATATAATACACAAGCATTCGCTCGGAAAAAATATTAGAAATCACATCGTTTCAGAGAGTTTAAGGGGTGGGGTGGATTCAGACAAAACACCCGGCCTCTCCGAGGTCAAAGTCAAGCTCCCCCCTCCCGAACCAAGGGTCTCGAACACCGGTCCCCTTGACATGCAGTAAAGGCCCAATCCACCTGCCGGCAGGTGAGTAGGGCTTGCTCATCTTCACCTGATGCCCTTGCGGAGGGTGTTACACATTATCACACAGCTGGCCCTCTCCATTATCTCCGGACAAAGATCGCCACGCGTGCTGCCGGCTGTGCGTCTGGCCGTCACCGTCGCAGGAAATAATCACCACTACTCGTCATTCTGTCAACCTCACAGTGCAGATGACACCCGGACAAGGTGACTCACACCCGTGAGCGTGCAGACAAGGCGTCTGTCTAGTCCTGCATCTGGCCGTCACCGTCGCAGGAAATAATCACCACTACTCGTCATTCTGTCAACCTCACAGCGCAGATGACACCCGGACAAGGTGACTCACTCCGTATTGGTATTTTAGGGCTATACTTGGTACTTGGGGAGTAATAAAAGGGGGAAGGGGGCGACGACGAGGAAATCGTGATTCGATCCCGGTCGGGTGTATTAAGGGTGGTTTTCCCACTTTCTCCCCACAAGAGTGCGGGTACACTTCTTTTAAATTCAACATTACTCAGCCCTAACCCCTTGGCGCAATTAGTACAAAAGCGTATAGCCCGAATGGTAATAACTAGTAAAACGCAGTGCTAAAAAAATTATTATCTAATCCAACAATCGAAAAGTAATAATATTAAAATGTCAACTACCTAATAAAATTTAATAAAATGTGTTTGTCGTTATATATATATATAATAAGGTGTGAGGACAACGTATCCTGGTAACGTTGTAAATTCAACACCCTACACGATGAAGCCTAGATTCGCTGAAATTTCTGTCAGGAAGTGAACCATGTGAATCTGATGAATAATTTCTGCTCTGACGACGGGCGTCAGCCTCGTGTCAGCGTATATTTCGTGTCTGTCTCATTGTTTAACGTCACGCGTCATGGTCAAAGGTTGCTGAAAAACTCAATCCTATTTTTGAAAAGAGTTTGGCGATTTATTTAGGGTTTTAACTCCCAAACGCACAAAGTAAATAGGTCTAACAGTTTTTTTTACATTATTATTGTTATTATTATTATTAGAACCACGTCTTACTACCAGTTAGGGTTATATGCACTTACGCTAATCTGTAATGGTAGAATGATTGTGAGATGAAATGGAGGACCTACAGTTTAACGTGGGATCCGAACCACGGTAGAGGCTTGGTATTCCACACATTCACAAGTTGTGAATAATACACGTCTTGTCAGAGGTGAAGGAAGGATTTGGTAATCAGATAAATCTGTGCCGGGACAGAGGATTGAACCCCAGACCCTCAGCACAGAAGTCTGGCACCCTACCCCTAGACTTTTTTTTTTAAATAATAATCTATGAAAGCTATATGGTTACTATTCGCAAATGCCGGTTGCATGTTCTAGAAATTCACCGTACCTGTTTATTCTGATAATTTATTAATTTTAGTCATGACAATTAAATTGTAATGATTCTAATTATTGCTAGAATAAAAATAAAAGGCATAAATACAAGTTTGGAAAACAAAATAAGACATTAATTTTAATTATTATATCATATAATTATTATTGTTTTACTAAGAAACAATGTACTTTAGTAAAGTTAGATTCAATGATAAAAAAAAAAGTATTTCAGAAATCTTCAGCACGCTTTATTGGTGACCTTACGGTCTAGGTATAAGGTGTCAGACTTCTCTGCTTGGGGTCCAGGGTTCAATACTCGGTCCAGGCACAGATTTATCTGATTGCCAAACCCTTCCTTCACCTCTGACAAGACTTGTATTAATCACAACTTATGACTGTGTGGAATGCCAGGCCTGCACCATGGTTCGGATCCCACGTTAAGCATTATTAAGCGTGAGCAAACTTTTAATGACAATTTTCTCTTTAGCAAAGTAAAGATTAGAAACCTAACCGAGGGTGTCCCGACTATCCGACGCAAACCAGACCGACACGTGATCGGATCATAGGAAACAAGGGGAGGGGACGGAACGAGACAAATCAAAATTAAATGCTAGTGTAGAAAAGATAAATAATAAGGATTAGTAACCCGATAGCATGAATTATGTAATAAGTTATAAAACCATTATTTTATTCATCAAAACAGAACAAAGGATTTTAAATCAATTAAATGCAACTTTCATTACCGGAATATATTGCAGTATGTATGGTTTAAAAAAAAATTAGTAGTTCAAATTTGTTTTCCGTTTTGCTTCTCTTCCATGTGGCGTGGTCACGCCAATAGCACATTAAATGTATATATATCGGATATAAGGGAATGCCGGATGATTGGAACAAGGTGTACGGAATATACATTTATATTAAATAAATATTTTCACTTATATATAAGTAATCATGTTAAGGTATATACACAAGCATCGGTGGTTCAGTGGTAGAATGCTCGCCTGCCACGCGGGCGGCCCGGGTTCGATTCCCGGCCGATGCATCTTTTTTTTATTTTTTAAATCGGTACAATTTTATAGTGTAGATCTATAATATATGAGAAAAGTAATAAATATATATTTATATAAATTACTAAATACCAATTAGAGTGCTACAACTGGCTATCAGCGACTCGAACCTATTTATGGGACAGAATGATGAATGAAGTCGTCATTCACTTCGGGGGAGGGGAGGGGGAGTGCACCCAACTGGTGATCGAATCTTAATCCGAGAGGGTAGCATTCAAACACGCACACAGAGACACCTAACCACGATGTTGTATTTACGATGCTTTTTTTTTTAGTAAAAAGCTTTATACTTATTGTAGAAGCTAATACTAATTGTGTAATTTATTGGGAAATAGAACAGTGCCGAATTTATCTTAGGAAAATAATAATAATAATTATTATTCGAACCACGGTGGAGGCCTGGCATTCCCCACATTCACAAGATGTCTTGTCAGAGGTGAAGGAAGGGTTTGGTAATCAGATAAATTTGTGCCGGGACCGAGGATTGAACCCCGGCCGCCAGCATAGAAGTCTGACACCTTACCCCTAGACCGCCAGGTCACCATCTTAAGAAAACGTTTTCTAATTGGTTCATTTTTCTATGTCGATAAAATGAAGAATTGCAGGATATCCATCGCAAGCAGAGGTCTGAAATTTTAAAATTAGTAACCCCTGCGCGGACATATATGCACCTTTACACTGGAAATTTTATTTTTTCGTTAGATTTTTAAATTAATGGTACAGAACTCCACACGAACTTTCTCGCTCTCTTGTTTAAAAATGGAGATATCTACTCAAAATGCATAGTATAATATATACTAGTGAGCTCGGGAAAAAATTGCGCTAAAGATATGTAAAACATTTTTTGGCTCCTGGTTTTAAATTCCATAATTTTATTTTTAAAGAATTATTAACGTCTTCATTTGTATATTTGGATCAATAAAATATATCGATATTGGGTCACCAAGGGTCAACACTTCGTATTAAAATTTTTATTTCCGATTAACATTTTCGTCATTTTACTAGGGGATGCACATCTTATGGTTATCGCATTGCTATTAAATTTGTATTTTATAAATTTCGACCAATAAAATAGGTAATTATTGACTATTGCATCTTAAATGAAAGAGATAGAATCGTTATAGCCGATTTTGAGAAAATGGAATTTTTATCTTTTCATCCTTTAGTAAACTGCTATTAATTTTTGGATTAGACATACACACAGGCAGACGGCGTTGCAAAAACCACTTTTTAGGGTTCGTGGGGTCATGAAACGTCGACATCCATCAACATCTCGGGCTAGATTTTTTTTGACGGTAGTATACTTTACCTTAAAGTGTTGGCAAAGTTAAAAGAAATATATATATTTGAGTATAGCTTGAAAACTCTTGGTTTTATAAAAATATATTTCAAGTAAAAGGTGTCTATTGTAAATAGATCTACATGTATGCAAGGATAAGTAATATTCATATCTCAAAGACTTACGGAGATAAGATTAAAATTTAGATGTACGCATCAGACTGTAACCCTTAATTCATTTTGACGAAAAGTTGAGAGTAGGCATTTGGTTTGTTTACGCTAAACAAATTTGTGGTAGAGGGAAGGAAAGGCTTATCCCGTAAAAAACACCGGATAACTTGTTTATCAGACCTGCTCTTATCAAACAATGTTTTCATTGATAAAACTCAGTGGTACGTCACGTAGATCTGGGGCTACATATAGCACAGTTTGAGAAACGCCGGTTTAGAGCACTTTAATTTGCTCACATTATTTTATCAATATCTTATTAGTACAGTAGTATTATTTGCGAATTCAATATAGTTCTATCCTCGGTCCCGGCACAAATTTATCTGATTACCAAACCCTTCCTTCACCTCTGACAAGACATCTTGTGGATGTGGGGAATGCCAGGCCTCCACTGTGGTTCGGATCCCACGTTAAACTGTAGGTCCTCCATTTCATCTCACAATCACCCTACCATGACACATTAGCGTAAGTACGTATAACCCGAACGGGTAGTAAGACGCGGTGCTAATAATAATAATAATAATAATAATAATAATAATAATAATAATAGTAATATAGTTTTAGTGCTAAGAAACAACCAACTGTTTCCCCAGTTCCTAAAATAACACGTCTTCCGTACCAGGCACTTGTTAACTTCCGACAACACGCACGCAGGTTAGACCCTCACTATTATGTCAGTTTGCACCTGTGGGTGCATGCCCCACATACGTTCAGGAAGAAGAGGGGAGGACCACGTGTTTCCTCTAGCCCGTGGGTCTGGCGGCGGGCGGGACAAAGAAGTAGAGACAAAGACAGGTGGACCACAAGTGTAAAGGCGCCCCTATGTGCGCGATCCCCTTTCCACCGGCTGCACAAACCACAGTTTTGATTGCACTTCCAAGAGAGAGAGAGAAAGAGAGAAAAAAAGGTGTTATCTTTGTGTTCTCGAAATGGGCGACAGATATAAATCAAACTAATTATATATATTACGTGCAGAGTTCACATGCAAGCCTAAGAATAAATTTTGTTTTGAATTTTTTCTTTTCTAATTATTTAAATTTGCGTTATTACGTTTTCAAAACTTAATTTGTATTTCCTCACGTATTAGTAACCGTTCAAGTCATACGCATATATATATTAACTAAGATAATCTGGTAGGAATGAGTAAGGTAGTATCTATAATATATACGGTATGTAGGATTAACATTTGCGTGAAGAGGGAATGGCAAATCATCGAAGTAAAAAACACCCTCGGTACAACCGACCGGGATTCGAACACATTTCTTACTGTCAACGGCAGTCAGGCAATCTATTGCGAAAATAACGCAATTTTTTAATTTATCTTCTAACAATAATGATTTTAAAGATAAAAATTCATGTCATAAAACCCGCTGGTGCGAAACTTTTTTTTAATGCACCATATATCCACTAATAGGGTACAATTTAGAGGAAGAGTACCCGAATTTGCGTGAAGGGAAAGGAGGAAGGCCATTCAGGGAGAAAAAAAAACTAAATTCACCCAGCCGGGATTCGAACCAGACAAAACCAAACTGGGGTAATTTGTCAACGTGCCCATCGGATAGCTACGCATTTATATTTGATTGCCAGAAAAGCTACTAGATCTACTTTCATGTATTCATACATCAAGTCACGTGATCTGCAGCTGTAACTTTTGATAAATAATATCAATGCCAGTAAAATAATACTAAATTATTATTATTATTATTACCACGTCTTACTACCCGTTCGGGTTGTACTGCACTTACGCTAATGTGTAATGGTAGGGTGATTGTGATATGAAATGGAGGACCTACAGTTTAACGTGGAATCCGAACCACGGTAGAAACCTGGTATTCCACACATTCACAAGTTGTGATTAATACACGTCTTGTCAGAGGTGAAGGAAGAGTTTAGTAATCAGATACATCTGTGCCGTGACCGAAGATTGAACCCAGGACCCCCAGCACTGAAGTCCAACACCTTACCCCTAGACCACCAGGTCACCACAATATTACTAAAACTAAATACAATTTTATCCATAATGACCACACATAATTCTTTTACTAAAGGTTCTTTTTATGAAAATCGGACGGCGAGGAGACGACAATGCGAGTGGACCACACGCCAGCTTGATGATAAGAGACTCCATGTGTCGTTCAATTAATTCGTACCATCGACATCACGGCCGGTGTCGGCAGGACGGAACAGTAATAATAACAAGGAGCAGAAGCAATTATCGAAGGAGGAAACCGGAAGGCACGCACCGTGTGGCCGGAACTCGAGGGAAAAAAATAGGCGCACATGGCGTCCGTCTTGAAGCGTGCACATGGCGTTATCCGTCGTAAGCCGGCTGCTTCGTCTTTCTTTTATTTAAAAATAAATTACGACAACGACGCATTAGGTCCTAAAATGGTAACATGTGATCCTAAGCTATATTTGAAGTGGTGGTTGGACGTGCACACATTCACCACGCGATTGTGGCTACACTTACTCTAAGGTCTACCTTACTCATCTCTTACCCCATTTGTGCATAAATTGCAGATAGCCCGGACGGGTAGTATGACGTGTATCAGTATTTTAAATTATAATATGTATGACATGACGTAAAATATTTATCGAGATTCTATAAAGAATATAAACTTGTAATAATTCTATTATTGACAAAATATTTATCAACAGGACGAAGCCGGTTAGTTTAATTTATCAGCGCCTTGGACCTTACTTCTAGTGAACTCCGAATGCCTTGAGCTTCACTTGCTCCCGCATCTCGGGAAAATATGACCTCAACAAAGTATCACAGTGGCTGACACTGGTTATAAACGACTTCAATGCTAAGAATCTAGAATATGAGTGATTTTTAGGAAAATACATTATCTTCCGTGTGTGTGTGTGTATGTATATATATATATATATCTTCAAGGCGTGAGCCCATTAGCGAACTGCACCAACCGAGCGGCCACCGCCACAAGTGATGATAGTGCCAACATTTGCGGATAGAGGGTGTCATGTGGTCAGCATATCGAACTCTCCGTCCAATAATCTCAATCTTTAAGACCGAAGCCGCTACTTATTTATTCGAGTAGCATCACATTTGTCCTCAAAGAGTCTAAGTTCGACCCCATTCCAGTCCCATTGCTTCACAGAAAAAACTCCGGAAGTGTTGAGGATCGAACTTGAAACCTCCGGATCTGTAGCCAGAAACTATGACCACCAAACCACAGACGTGGTCGATATCCGTTACAGAGAGAAAAGATAACTAAATCCTGATATTATAGGACGCCCACTTTCTGCCACCAACATTGATTGAAAGTCACTAACATTTGGCATTCTAAAAATGTCTCATGTGGTTTATTAATTATAAAGTTCATTTAGAAAATATCAAAAGATTCCAATAAATCTTATAAAGTACTGTATATAATTACTGTACATTATTAAATAAACGGACAAAAGAACGTAGATACCATTCCTCTCGTCATTGTGGCGACATGAGTTTCCCGTTTTCAAATAACGGGTTTCATATGGAAATAGGATTTTACTATTGTGATAAGGATGAGGGAGGTCCACCCATGTTTTATCAGATCGGCCTCTCGGGTCAAATTATTTTATTTTCCTTCTGTCAAGTGTGGATAACCGGCACCCCGTAAGGGCAGTCAAACACAACACCAGGGCCCCTGGCCGTTAATTCATCTATATGAAAGGGGAAAATACAATTTTCCAGACAATTCAAAAATTAATCCCAGGACCTTTAACTCAACAAGCAGACACAGATACCGAGCTAATGTGTCGGACGATAAATAATCAAAGTATATATCCGTTTTGGTTAGTTTTAAACTTAACGAAAGTCCTAGTTTTCTTTAAATTTGAAGTTAATGCGTTTCTTACTCTGGAACGGAAGTCGTATGGCAAACATTCTACCCGACCTTGTGTCCTTGATCTTTTTTTATAATATTTTTTCCCTTTAACACGTGGGGGTTTTAAAACATAAAAAGGGGGAGTTTCGCAATTTAAAAACATCTGTTACACACATATATATTTTTTAACTCCTAAAACACATTGCCAGCGGAAATGCTAGGGTTGAAACGAAAGAAAGGGATGGGAAAACTTTTAGGTCACTTTCCAAAGCTCCACTTAACAGTCTGGCACTCACAATAATGCATTGGTTCTTTAATACAGGCTATTTTATTCTCAATAAACGCCTCTATCGCAGTTACAGGCGTGCCTTGCATTAGAGCGCTTTTACGCCGCTTTTTAATTAGTGCTTGCTCTTAAAAGTGTTTTCAGCGGTTTTAAGGTTTCCAATACAGAAATACATTTTTTTTTTTTTTTTTTTTTTTT
>CABEEJ010001104.1:24912-44173 GCA_901482245.1 Timema douglasi | reverse complement strand
TTTTTTTTTTTTTTTTTTTTTTACTTTTGCATCTTTATTTAAGCCTAGCGCTGTTGCTAAATTGATAAATGATAATGTAAATATGTGTTTAGGATTTTATATGTACTGGCGAGTGAAAAAAAAGGCTGCGATTCACTTTAAGCTTAAACCACCGTATTAGCTAAATATGCCTGCATTTTTAATTTACGTAGCGTAAGAGCCCGATTAATCGGGATATTAAAACAGGATTAAGCTCTAAGCAGAAAACGTACGCAAGTGCGGTTTTCTGTATTATTGGTATATCAGTTTGTCGGCGACGCGACAGGCAAAGTAAACTTGAATAAATAGACCAAAAAAATCAGAAAAAGATCGAAAATCCCGCTAAGTTAAGTTCTGTATATACTATAGTGTGCAAAGTGTCAGCTGTTTAGGTGGTCTAAGGGCTTCTGGAAGGTGTGTAAAGACACACACACACACACACACACACACACACATATTAGGAAATTATATTATTGATTCATTGGACAACAGCGAGATTGGGAACAATTTAGTGGTTTTTTTAAATTTTGAAATAATTGTTTATCAATTTTATTGTATTTTAAAGTTTTACCTTTCACTGGTCTTTTTTTCACATTATTTTATTTTTTCGTAATAAAATTGCACCACGATGCAACGCCTGGTTCAAACTATTACCTAAATAATACCCGGAAGACTCTTCTACTGGAAGGCCTTTTACCATATCAAAATACTACCATACAATAGGATTCTGGTATGGAATAAGGCCTTCCAGATTGTGCTCTTAAGGTGGGGATGTAGGGAGCGCGAGCAAAGGTGTTTTTGCGAGTTTTATAACAAAACACTTTTTGGCCAAAGTAAATAAAAATATTTCTCCATTAGAATCATAGAGTTTAATTTTATTCACATGGTGATATCATCATTTTAAGAATATCTGTCATGGTTGTCTTGGAATTTAATGACAACTTTTTCTCTTCATTTAAAAAGTTTGTCATCTAATGTCGCTACGCTCATGACATAATATGTTCAACAACTGTTGAGGTCCCCACGTGAAGAAAATTTAACTATTATGTTTTTACTGGAGAAATATTTATTTTAGACAAAAAATGTTTTGCTATAAAATTTGCAAAAATACTGACCTTTTATAGCGTCCCACATCCCCACTTTAAATCAAAATACTATTATTTATATATGCTTGATATCTACAGTAGCCCCGTGGCTTCTTTTGTGCTGACTGACAGCTCACAGTTGACTTCTGACAGTCAACATTTAGGTATATACCTACATTTTGACTGTCAGAAGTGACAGCTGCTAAACACATGTTTTTGCAGGTCATATGGTTCGGCGTAGGGATACATAATTTGGTCTGGTATCTTTTCAAAGCCGTCAGCTGTCAGTCAGCACCAAAGAAGCCATGGGGCTACTGTATGTTAACATCCAAGCTGACAGGAATGGCCGAGAGTTCTAAGGCACATCAGTCACTCTCCTGTATCTTTAAGAATTTAGTGGGTCTCGTGTTGGAAACCATGTTATTTATTAGGCGGGGTACAAGTGGTCCAGAGACCACTATAACCAGGTCACAGGCGCTAGTGGCCCAGGCACATTATTACCCTATTATTAAATAGAGTAGGGGTGAGGAAGATAGAATTATACAAGAAGTGACCCGCCTCGGTGGCGTAGTTGGTTAATGCGCTTGTCGTGTCATGACAAGACTGGGGCCTTTATTTGAGTGAGCATGAAACAATAATAACGAATCATAGGTTTATGAATGTAATTGAAGAAAACTTTATTTCCAACAAAGAAACAAAATTGTCAAAGAAGAATTTTTCATTTCCAGAAACAATGACATTAATTTTAATGCTAATGATAACAAATTAGCACTAATGCGATCAGAAGGATTATCTGAAATAAAAGTGTATTTGAATCGTTAACTTCCCAAGGTCAGGTCGGTTTGTAACACTGTGGTTTATAACCCTTCCTGTTGATGAATGCTTCTACATTTTCTTCAAATTATACCTCCTTAACATGTTACTTTTGTTAAGAAGGTTTTGATGCCCATTCCTGGTGCGTGTGAGACTAATAATATAAATAATAATGATAATCAGCTTGATTTTTGCGATGATGTGACATCCAATTATTTAAAATATGTTCAAACACACATGGTGTATCAAATAAATAAGAGTAAAGATAAAATGGACCCCTTTATTTTTTCAACAATCACTCTGCCACGGAGTATAAAATATTTCAACTATCATTAAAGTAGCTAAAACTTCATTAGCCAGTAGAGAACAACTGGAAGAACACGCTATAGAAATAACTCCCTCTCATAGCACCTGGACGGGACCTGAATCCCTTCCTGGTGCACTGGCATTTTTTTTTTGTAAATGGTTTCTCAACCTCCATTCATGCCATTCTGGTTATAGTTTTTCTAAGTTATACCTCCTCTATTAGTGCAAATATGTGAATAGTCTGAAAGGGTAGTAACTTGGGATAAACAAATATCAATAAAATGTATCAAGTATATAGGTAAAATATTAAGACAGTCTTATGGATTTATACACAAAAGGTATTTTGTTACACACATTAAAAATGTACCTAGAATTCACAATCAAACTAAAGTACCAGAAATAACAGCTTCAATACATTTTATGCCCCTCCCAAAGTATATTTCTAGATGCACCACTGGAAAATAAAGCATATAAGTACAGCTCATTTGTTAGGATATTTCAAAACACATGATATTAAAAATTACCAAAATAAATTGCTCTTTTCTGTGACACAATGCATCGTCAAGGTTTAGGGTAGGCGATTTTGATCGAACCGCTAAAATGTTGTCTGGCCAGGTTTTAGTAGGAAGTTCGTTCTAATAGTTCTTGTTCCCCATAAGAATATTATTATATATTTTGATAGGGAAAACTATTTTTCATAATGGACTTCCTACCAAAATCAGTGATTACTGTTGCAAAACTCGTTCCCCACATCAACGGCTTCATCTGCAACCATTGCCTCACTAAGACAGGAGTTTAGTGTCCGCGAATTCCAACTGACACTTCCTCAGTGTGTTCATGATCTCTATACGGACAGTCAATTTATCCCGTTCGTCGAACCTTCGCAATGTTGGTAGCAAGGACATTAGGAACGCCTTGTCATCGTCATCATTGGGAGCCTCTTCTTCGGCGGGCGCCACTATTTGCGGCACACTGCACATTTGGACCTCAACCAGGGGATCTTCATCCAGCACTGAGGGTCTCCGACTCACGCGAGAAAGCCCCTTGTAACGACGTCGGGGGTGTTTCTCACGAGGCTCTTCCTCAACCTCATCGGTGACATCTGGTTTCCTTTCCTCTTCATCAGAGTCTTTCTTTGCCCTGGAAGAAAATTTTGAGTTTGTTTAGCCACTAATTAAAGCAGTGCTTCTCAAGCATTTTCCAATAACAGACCTCTTGATAAGTGTTGGTGCACAAGCAGACCAGCCTTAATATACTTATGTCTGATTTTTATAAGTAGCCCATTATTTGAAAACGGGGAAACTCATGTTGCCACAGTGCTGTAAATAAAAATATTACAAATAGTATTTATATTCTTATTCTAGTTAATTATTATTATTATTAGCACCACGTCTTACTACCCGTTCGGGTTATACGCACTTACGCTAATGTGTAATGGTAGGGTGATTGTGAGATGAAATGGAGGACCTACAGTTTAACGTGGAATCCGAACCACAGTGGAGGCCTGGCATTCCTCACATTCACAAGATGTCTTGTCAGAGGTGAAAAAAGGGTTTGGTAATCAGATAAATCTGTGCCGGGACCGAGGATTGAACCCTGGCCGCCAGCACAAAAGTCTGACACCTTACCCCTAGACCGCAAGGTCACCAATTCTAGTTAATTAATGATGTAAAGAAAAACTATACAGTTATTCATAAGGAAGTTTTATCAAGAACTTTTGATTAATAAATCAAATAAAACATGCCAAATTTTAGCAACTTTCAATCAATGCTTGTGGTATATAGTGGACTTCCTATAAAAATCAGGGTTTACCTACCTGTCACTTGTTGAAGCAGGAATTTTTTTTAGTGAAAGTGTTTGTTTGTTTATCACGCAGTTAAGCCAGCATAGTTATATAGCTTTGTATCATGTACACATTTAACAGTCTACTTTTCATAGGAAGAGCCAGCTAGAATTATGGCTAGAAACAATACTAAATCTACTTGCAAGTAAAATAATATGATCCATCACTTTTGATTTATATTATTAAAATAACATTAATAATGTTGTAAAACTTTTATGAATTTTGGTTATTACTTGGTAATTTGGACAAGTATAGTTGATTTAGCGGAGTCTGCCTGTCAAGTATTTATTTCACTTTTTACATTCCAACAGAAGAAAAAAAAATTCTTATGTTCAAAAATTTCGATCTCTAGATATTGATAATTATTTACGTTTTATGTGCCCATAACCCAAAATCAATTTTGTCTGTCCTAAGGGTCTATTTTTGAGTTTAATTGAAGCCCTCAGAAAAGAATAGTTTAATGTTGGATAATTTTTGAAAAATGGCATAGCAATTCAGTTTTATGGCGCTCTGGGAAGTATTTACATTATAGTAGCATAAAGATCATTTGAGGTTAGATTACTGATTAAGGTCTAATTACTTCCAAAAATGTAGTCTCAAACTTTAAAAGACTATTTGAAAAAGCAATTATTATGATTGTGTCATACCATTCATTTCCCTCTGGTCTCATGTGCGGACCACCTAACACACCACCACAAACCATCAATGGTCTGTGGACCACAGTTTGATGAGTTAAAGAAACAAAGACTCAAGGATATGACCATGGGAAAAATTTGAACTTTTAAAGATCTACAAGATTTTGTATGCAGAGGGTCAAAAGAAACTAGAATTTGTTGCATTCATTCCAGTAAACACCAAACTCGTGCACTGTTGAAGGTTTTGCCAATATTAAACTAAGAATCGTCTGATTGGTGATATCTCGGTTACATACGCAGCACCATTAATATGTCTCAATTTTGTAATAATTGTTTATTACAGTTTCGTACCTGGTTTGTCCCATTATCGGCAATAAAAAGAGCATGTTGTCGTAATACATGTATGTCTTCCTTCTGCTGTCGGTTGTGTTGAATCTCTCTTCCTTAGCTTGGATTGAAAGTTCCCTCCTAAAGCAGTCTCTCAGGGACTTCCAGCGCCTGTACAGGTCCTTTTCTAGAGACACAATCAGATAAACGATGGATTAATTAAATAACAGCTTGTCATCCAAAGTTTCAATTTTTGCTTTTAATTTTCTTACATGGTATTTAACATGCACTTAAATCTCGAACAGACACAACATCCAGTCCAGTCCCCCATTCGTTAATTCATCACTATGAAAGGGGGTAGCCGACATTACAACAATTATACATCGTACAGCCTTGCCGGGAATTAAACACGGGACTCATGGCTCAGAAGGCAGACACGCCATGGACTGAGCTAAGGTGTAAGGTATCAGTTCTAAAATAATATCCAGCGGTGACCCCCCCACCAAGGTGTCAGGTTCATAAAATACTAAACTGCCTGTGGCACGGGAGGTGGAGGTTCGAATCTTGGCTCAGGGGTTGTGGGGTTTATGTGAGATTTACCCCTGTGATTTTCCCACCTCTCTCCATGCTAATGTGAGTGAGTGAATTTCCTCTTCAAGTATTCTTCCTATCCCTGATCCTTAAATCTAGCCATAGTTGTCAAACATTTTTACACCGTGGTCTAGTGGTCAGAGTTTCTGACTAAAGATCTAGAGGTCCCTGGTTCGATCCCCGGCTTCCAGATTCTTCTATGAAAACAGTAGGTCTAGAACAGGGTCAACTTAGCCTCGTGACAAGAGGTGCTACGTGAATAAAGCAGTATCAGCTACGGCCTAGAAAACTGAAACAAACTGCTGGAGGGTTGGTTGAACTGACGGCATGACACCCTCTATTCGCAGAGGTTGGCATTGGTATGGATCGATTGCGGGCTGACGCCATGTAGCTCTTTATATATTATGAGAGGCAATTCTGGTTTACAAACATGAGCACACGGACTAACGTCAAGCTCAACTAGTTTGGGTTGCCGGTGACCCGGAGGTCGGAGTTTAAATCCCGGTTGGGTGTAGTGAGGGTATCCCCCCTCCCCGAGGGTATCCACCCTACCCCCCAGATGGTTTCCTACGCCGTTATGTCTTAGGTGCTACTTGTCTTAATTTAATAAAAATTCGTTATTAAACTGGAACTATATAAATAAAACTTAATTGACGAGTTATCACAATTTAAAAGAAATGGGATGCAGAGTTTGTTTCAATATGTAAACCAACCCACTTCCGAAACCGCATGGTCTAGTGCCTCACTCTCGTGTTAGACTGGCCTGCCTAAGAAGGGAAATAATGGGGTTCGAATCTCTGTGGCAAATACAGTAATTTTTTGATAGGCTCACAACAAACTTTTTTTTTTTTAGATATTTGAGAACTAGCTTTCTTCTATACATTGAGATAAGTTTCATAGTTTTCTTTCCTCTCTTATTGGTTGCAGGTCAAGGGCGAAAGGGTGTACAAGCTTAAAATAGACAAGTAGTTCCAGAAAAACGACACAACCAATTTGTATTTTGTGGCCTGACGGCGAGTGTTCACTGACCAAAAGTGGTCACCGCCGACAGAGAAAGCATAACAAAGAAAATGCCGAAGTGTTAATTCGCACACATGGATTTCCAGGAAGATTCAACATAACTTGGCGTATGCAAATATGGGTGAAAACAAGATTAAGAATAAAATTATCAGGGAAAGAGTGGGGGTACAGGTAGTACAGGAGATAGTTGAGAAAGCAAGACATATATGATATGTATGATATGGGCATGAATGAGGGTGTGGCTAGACTGAGCGAGCGAGCAACTAAAAAATAAAATAGAACACATTGGTTGTAATGAGAGGTGGCCAGACTGGAGCACGCGCGCTCGAGCCGGTACAGTCTAGGTTACAGGCGCTAGGCAAACTTCTCATTTTGACATTTTTATTACTATCGATAGGTTTAGCACACTTACTAATAACGGACTAATTTAATTGGTAAGATCATAAACCATACCTATATATGTATGTTAAAAAAACTCCAATATTATAATCAAAGTAGGGTGACCTGGCGGTCTAGCGGTAAGGTGTCAGACTTCTATGCTGGCGGACGGGGTTCAATCCTCGGTTCCGGCAAAGATTTATCTGATTACCAAACCCTTCCTTCACCTCTGACAAGACATCTTGTGAATGTGGGGAATGCCAGGCCTCCGTGGTTCGGATTCCACGTTAAACTGTAGGTCCTCCATTTCATCTCACAATCACCCTACCATTACACATTAGCGTAAGTGCGTATAGCCCGAACGGGTAGTAAGACGCGGTGCTAATAATAATAATAATATAAACAAAGTAGGCCAAATAAGAATCGCCATTAGCGCGGATAGAGGATGGGAAAACCACCCTCAGTTAACTGAACCAAGATTGGAACCTTTGCCTCCTCGTCAACAACTATCGAGAGCTATCTGCTAATCACGCGCTCGCTCGCCAGTTTGGCCACCCAGCCACCCAGTCGCTCAGTCGCTCGCTCGCACGCTTGTCATTCCGGCCGAGCCCTGATGGAGAAGGAGAGGATGCCATAGAGTATTTAGGAAAAAGACTACAAGGGAGACCAAGAAAAACATGGGAGGAGCAGATAGAAGAAAGTGTACTAGTGATAAGAGAAGAATGAAAGCAATCAAAGCCGGAATAATGTTGGAAGGATAGATAAAGATGGAAGCATTTTACTAAACTGACCCACAGGCTGGAAACAGTTGTTGATGATGATGATTGGTGGAAGAGTCGACACCTAGCGATGAACAGAAATATTATTAAAAGCAGTGTCGGCGGCTCAGAAGGTACTAATATGACGCTAAGAAAACTACCCTCCAGCCACCAAGCGATGCTCATACGGTTTAAGGGGTTAGATTCGCATTGAACTGTCGCCGTTTGACGGAAAGAACGCGAGTCAAATCGCGTCGATGAGAATGTTTTCCTCGTGTAGATAGTGAAGTTTCACATTATCTCTCCACACAAATTCTGGTGCATTTCCTTAAAACTACCTTCCTTATACCCCCTGCTATTGGTAACCAGTGTTTTGAGAGCATAGATTAAACAAGAGATCACAATGAAAAAAATGAATTACTAATGTGTAAAAAAATGTAATGGGTTTAACCAAACATGTATATAACACTGGTCTTACTACCCATCCGGGAATAAACGCATTTGAATTATTCTAATGGGGTAGGGAACAGAAAGAAGAATTGGGAGGAAACGTGCCAAATGGTGTGTAATGAGTGGTACAACATTAAAAAAAAAAACTTTCTGTACACCCAATCGGGATACAAATCTCAACCACCCTGTTACCATCAAAGAGATGAACTCAAGTTTACCAAACTAAAAAATAGCCAACAAATCGAACATTAAAATTATAAACATATTTTTACTCTAGCTACCTTCGCAAAGAGGTCAGGTTATACGCATTTAATTACACTAATATAGTAAGAATGAGGAACATATAAGTTGGAGAAAATGCACCATCATTTACGAGGGCAGAGAGTGGGGAACCAATGAAGGAAATCTACCCTCAGTACACCCGACCTGGATTCGAGCTCCGACCTCCTCATGAACAGCAAACAATATATTCGAGTGTACATGCACACACACAATACACTACATTATTACCTCTCATGGTTTGTTCCAACGGGCTGAAACCAGCCCAGCCGGTGATTGTCACCTCGGCCACTTTCTTCCAATATTTGTTCTTGGCTGCCTTGTCGCTGTACTTTGGATGGGACGGGTCGTATAGGGCCGGATACTTCCGAACCTCCCCGATCAGCTGCTCGGAGTTGCACTGGAACCTCGACGTCATGACGACTCGCAAGCAACTGTCGCCCGGTCGAGCCAGCAGCGCAGCTGAGCACGCAGCAGGCTACACTGTTGCCGGGTTACACCGGCTGTAGGGAGATAGTAGCCGTCCACATGTCTCCCGGCTGGATAACACAGGCTACACTGTTGCCGGGTTATACCGGCTGTAGGGAGATAGTAGCCGTCCACATGTCTCCCGGCTGGAGAACACAGGCTACACTGTTGCCGGGTTACACCGGCTGTAGAAAGATAGTAGCCGTCCACATGTCTCCCGGCCGGAGAACACAGGCTACACTGTTGCCGGGTTATACCGGCTGTAGAAAGAGAGTAGCCGTCCACATGTCTCCCGGCCGGATAACACAGGCTACACTGTTGCCGGGTTACACCGACTGTGGGAAGAGAGTAGCCATCCACATGTCTCCCGGCCGGAGAACACAGGCTACACTGTTGCCGGGTTATACCGGCTGTAGAAAGAGAGTAGCCGTCCACATGTCTCCCGGCCGGAGAACACAGGCTACACTGTTGCCGGGTTATACCGGCTGTGGGAAGAGAGTAGCCGACCACATGTCTCCCGGTCGGAGAACACAGGCTACACTGTTGCCGGGTTACACCGGTTGTAGGAAGAGAGTAACCGTCCATATGTCTCCCGGCCGGAGAACACAGGCTACACTGTTGCCGGGTTATACCGGCTGTAGAAAGAGAGTAGCCGTCCACATGTCTCCCGGCCGGAGAACACAGGCTACACTGTTGCCGGGTTACACCGGCTGTAGAAAGATAGTAGCCGTCCACATGTCTCCCGGCTGGAGAACACAGGCTACACTGTTGCCGGGTTATACCGGCTGTAGAAAGAGAGTAGCCGTCCACATGTCCACACGTCTCAGTAGAAAACCGAAGCTAAAGTTCGTTCACGGTAGGAGTTTACCTCTGAAAGGCCTTTTTCCCTACCAGAAATCTATTATATAGTAGGATATTGGTAGGAAAAAAGACCTTTCAGAGGTAAACTCCTACCGTGAATGAAGTATAATGTTTTTAGTAGGGCCGGTGACCTGGCGGTCTAGAGGTAAGGTGTCAGACTCCTCTGCTAAGGGTCTGCGGCTCAATCCTCGGTCCCGGCATAGATTTATCTGTTTACCAAATCCTTCCCTCACCTCTGAAAAGACATCTTGTGAATGTGTGGAATGTCAGGCCTCCACCGTGGTTCGGATTCCACGTTAAACTGTAGGTCCTTCATTTCATCTCACAATCACCCTACCATTACACATTAGTGTAAGTGCGTATAACGGGTGATAAGACGCGGTGTTAATAATGATGATAATAATAATAATAATGTAATTTAAGGAGAGTAGCGACGTGATAATCTATAATTTAGTTGAAAGGGCCTTGGGATTAAATTTACTAGTAATCAAAATATAAATACTTCATCTCACCATTTAAGCTTTGCAGTGAAACATAGCTACAGGAGTATTTATGAATGTATGTTAAGGTGGGAATGTAGGAGACACGAGAAAAGGACAATGATTTTTGCAGTTTTTATTGCAAAACTTAAAAAAAATTAAATGTTGCTTCAGTAGAAATACAGACTTTAATTTTCTTCATATGGTGATGTAAACAGTTGTTGATTATCTGTCATTAGCATAGCGGTATTAGATGAGAAACTTTAAATGAAAGAAAAAGTAATTACATTTCAGGTCACCCTCGACAAAAATTCAAGAACTGTTGATACCACTATGCGAATAAAATTAAACTCTATGTTTCTATTGGAGAATTATTTGATTTCTTTTGACAAAAAAAATTATATATATATAGTAAGTGCAAAAACAATTACCTTTCCTCGCTTCCGTTACACTCCACATTAAGGGGTCATATGTGTAGTCCCGGGTTTCTTGGAACCTGCCAGGAGATGAGAATGGCGTAGAGAAAGACCCTCATTTGACTCAGCCGGCTTCGATCCCCGACCTCCCTATGCCTGTCATACCAGACTAAATGAGCTTGACATTCAGGAATCAAACCAGGAGGCCCTGGACTTGTGGCCGACATAATATTATGAGTTAAGGTAAAAGCGTAATTTAAGCGAACGTCGGTTCGTGCCAGGAATAACACCACCTCATGGTTCTCATGACACAATGGAAGGGCAGACGGGGAGAAGCACATGCCGTGAGAAACGAGTAATGCTGGTGATTTGACCTTGAACGGATAGCTGAGGGGGCGCAGCGAAGAGGGGCCTTGACCTTGAATACCACCTGACGATTGGTGTTTTGAAGACAAGCCTGCAGCACTTTAGAGAGGAATGAGGCCCACGAAGGTTGGAGCTGAGTTCATACTTCAATGGACAATATAGCGCGCAAAGGTTGGAGCTGAGCTCATACTTACACGGACAATATAGCACACAGAGGTTGGAGATCAGCTCACACTTACACGGACAATATAGCACACAACGGTTGGAACTGAGCTCAAACTTACACGGACAATATAGCACACAAAGGTCGGAGCTGAGCTCACATTTACACGGACAATATAGCGCACAAAGGTTGGAGATCAGCTCACACTTACACGGAATATATAGGGCACAAAGGTTGGAACTGAGCTCAAACTTACACGGACAATATAAGGCACAAAGATTGGAACTGAGCTCAAACTTACACGGACAATATAGCACACAAAGGTTGGAGCTGAGCTCACACTTACACGGACAATAAAGGGCACAAAGGTTGGAGCTGAGCTCACACTTACACGGACAATATATGGCACAAAGTTTGGAGCTGAGCTTACACTTTCACGGACAATATAGGGCACAAAGTTTGGAGCTGAGCTCACACTTTCACGGACAATATAGGGCACAAAGGTTGTAGCTGAGCTCACACTTTCACGGACAATATAGCACACAAAGGTTGGAGCTGAGCTCACACTTACACGGAAAATATAGGACACAAAGGTTGGAGCTGAGCTCACACTTACACGGACAATAAAGGGCACAAAGGTTGGAGCTGAGCTCACACTTACACGCACAATAAAGGGCACAAAGGTTGGAGCTGAGCTCACATTTACACGGACAATATAATAGGGCACAGAGGTTGGCGTTGAAGAATCATCCCGCATTTGCTTTAAATTATTTAATAAAACCACCCACAGTACATCCAGCTGGGGATTCAAAAACAAATCCTCCCCCAGGTTCATATGCGTATAGTCTGAACGTGTAGTAAGAAGCGGAACACAAAAAAATAACAGACTTGAGAAGTTTTTAAAGCTTGAATTGTAATTGTGAATACATAATATCTGAAGACTAACGTAAACTGTTTTAAGTAGTTTATTTTTACACAACGCTAGAGACACACACAAACATTCAATTGCTTTATATTACAGTTTTGGCGTTAGTCAACTTAAACCAGCAATATTATTTAACTTAGCAGTAATAAAATGCGAGTTTCAATTATTCATAGTGATAGACCAACCACGGTTGAAATGCGAGTGGTAGAGAAACTAAACGCCTTACGCACCATGTTAATTGCAGCACACTGCCGCTTTGCTATTTGCATGTGTTTAAGGTTTTTCTTTATTTCTTGGCGCCGCGTTTTACTATCTTTCCGAGTTAAACGCCTATGTACTAATTACATTAATAGGTTAGGTATAGGTGCTAGGAATATTTAATTTAGAAGTGATGTACCCACATTTGCGCGGAGGGATAGTGGAGAACCATTTAGGGAAAACCACTCTCAGTGCAACCGACCGGGATCGAACCCCTATCTCCCCATCTTCGGCAGTCTAGTCCAACACGATAGTAGCGTGTTAGACCACGCGGCCACCGAAGCGGGTTTGGGACATCATCATCAGACAAAACAAGAAAGTCGTTAAATAAATTATATATTTCACTTGGGTTTGTAGGCTAGACATTCAGTGGCTGATATGTAATTGCCATATCTGTTGAGGCACCATGCAGGTGCGGTACTTCACCACCCCGACGAGAATATGTGATGGTTATATGGTGCCAACTTAACTTAAGCCAGACTAAGGCGATCATAAGAACAATTCCCCTTTGAGAAAAATACCAATGGTATCACCGGGAATCGAACCCGGGACCTCTAAATTGGTAGCCAGGAATGCTGACCAAGAGAACAGACCAGGAGATAGGTATGCTGGGGTAATAAAGAGCTACTCGCAACAGTTACTAACCAGCGCAGCGTTGTGAAAATATGTGTCCTTATAATTGAGATAATATTGTTCACACAGAAACTTGAGAATAACAAATTGTGAACGCTGCTACCCAATAGTAACCATACAGTTCCCTCGGAGACTATATTCGAGTGTAGTGCAGTTACTTTAAATGAAAAATATCCTAATCTTGTCCCTGCTGTCTAGTAATGGCGTTATAGGGCCCCTACAAGATCAGTCAGACTTTCAGTATCAATAGGGTAATAATAAATACTGACAGTCTGACTGATCGTGTGGGGGCAGTACTGATGGACTGACTGACTAAAAGACTGATGTGATCTGAATTTTCTGATCACATCAGTCTCAGTCCATCAATCTTGCGAGTGGTACTGACACTAGTACTGACCGTGTGCGCGCGCTTGTCCGTATTTCCTTCAGTTTCAGTAGCAAACTTTTATTATTATTATTATTATTATTAGCAGCAGCAGCGCCGCGTCTTACTACCCGTTCGGGTTATACGCACTTATGCTAATGTGTAATGGTAGGGTGATTGTGAGATTAAATGAAGGACCTACAGTTTAACGTGGAATCCGAACCACGGTGGAGGCCTGGCATTCCCCACATTCACAAGATGTCTTGTCAGAGGTTAAGGAAGGGTTTGGAAATCAGATAAATCTGTGCCGGGACCGAGGATTGAGCCCCGGACCCCCAACACAGAAGTCTGACACCTTACCCTTAGACCGCCGGGTCACCAATAGCAAACATAGAAGATTGCTCGCGCCTTTTTCTTATCATCCATGTTGTACGGTGGTCGATTACCAAACCCTTCCTTCACCTCTGACAAGACATCTTGTGAATGTGGGGAATCCCAGGCATCCACCGTGGTTCGGATTCCACGTTAAACTGTAGGTCCTCCATTTCATCTCACAATCACCCTACCATTACACATTAGCGTAAGTGCGTACAACCTGAACGGGTAGTAAGACGTGGTGCTAATAATAATAATAATAATAATAATAATAATAATGTACGGTGGTTGAGAATGACAAAAATAATGACGCGAAGACTGACCGGGCGGTACCGTGTACGGTCTAGCTACAAATACTGATGCATACTGTGTCAGACTGATCGTGTAGGGGCCCTATTAGTGTACGCGATTAGAAAAATATTAACATTTTTAAAGTGCACATGGAAAATATACAGTATATATAGACCATGTTCTACTATTTGTCTGGGAGTGTACCTGAAGGTGTGACGTCACCGCAACATGACTCATGTTTGCACCACGTGACAGCTCCGAGAGTCACGGCACATTCTGGCGTATTAGGGCCGTATGCAAGAACTTGACTAGGTTAGCGTTGGTCCCACATTACAGTTGGGCTGAGAGTTCCTTCCTGGGAATTGTAAAAAAGTGTTTTGGTGTAGGATTCGACCCCGGCTGTTGTGGCGCTCTATTTAGGATGGTTGTGAATGTTTTCTCAAGCTGAGAGAAAAACAGTACGTGATGGATATTAAGACACAATAAAATGCTAAGCTAATTAATTAACCTAATATAAGGCAAAAAAGATTGGTGGTGTCGAGTTCATATCTAGCCGCAGGTCTATCATCTGTTATAATTCTCCTGGTCAGTGATCGTAGCCAAACTAAGTCATTACAATAATTCTCCTGGTCAGTGATTGTAGCCAAACTAAGTCATGACGATAATTCTCCTGGTCAGTGATCGAGGCCAAACTAAGCCATGACGATAATCCTCCTGGCCGGTGATCGTAGTCAAACTAGGCCATGACGATAATTCTCCTGGTCAGTTATCTTAGCCAACTAAGCCATGACGATAATTCTCCTGGTCAGTGATCGTAGCCAAACTAGTCATTACGATAATCCTCCTGGTCAGTGATCGTGATCAAACTAAGTCATGACGATAATTCTCCTGGTCAGTGATCGAGGCCAAACTAAGCCATGACGATAATTCTCCTGGTCAGTGATTGTAGCCAAACTAAGTCATGACGATAACTCTCCTGGTCAGTGATCGAGGCCAAACTAAGCCATGACGATAATCCTCCTGGTCAGTGATCGAGGCCAAACTAAGTCCATGACGATAATCCTCCTGGTCAGTGATCGAGGCCAAACTAAGTCATGACGATAATCCTCCTGGTCAGTGATCGAGGCCAAACTAAGCCATGACGATAATTCTCCTGGTCAGTGATCGTGGCCAAACTAATCCATGACGATAATCCTCCTGTTCAGTGATCGTGGCCAAACTAATCCATGACGATCCTCCTGGCCAGTGATCGTGGCCAAACTAATCCATGACGATAATCCTCCTGGTCAGTGATCGAGGCCAAACTAAGCCATGACGATAACTCTCCTGGTCAGTGATCGAGGCCAAACTAAGTCATGACGATAATCCTCCTGGTCAGTGATCGAGGCCAAACTAATCCATGACGATCCTCCTGGCCAGTGATCGTGGCCAAACTAATCCATGACGATAATCCTCCTGGTCAGTGATCGTTGCCAAACCAAGCTATGAGCTTTCTGGACAAGGGGTCCCGTTGCCCAACTGTTATGCACCGACACATTCAATGAACACAACCACAACCCTGTCTTGCATTGTTTCCTTTCCCTTTTTTTACTTCTAAACCACGGAGGATAAGTGCTGCGAGGGGAGTCGTCAAAACAAAATACGAAGCTTCAGAACGGCGATATTGTAAGCCCCTAGGTTTTTTTTTAGGTATTTAAAGTACACTTTCTGAACCAACTGATTATATTATAACAATACTTAAAAACTGACACACTAATAGAAAGACCATCTAGTCCCCGAGTCGTTAATTCATCACTGTGAAAAGGAAAAACCCCCCACATTTCACCAGATATAAATTTTTAGGGCCATGTCAGGAATCGAACCTGGGACCACTAGCTCAGTAGGGAAATACGCTAATGAACGAGCAAAGGTGTCTGACCTCTACGAAGCTAAGATTCTCATTTACGAATGCGAATCTTTGCTTAGTCCGAAAATAATATAGTTTTTTTTAGAGAATGTTTAAATATTTATTTTGAGTCAAACTAAGTCTTGTAATAATAATAATAAGTTGAATCGATTACAGATTGGTCTTCCAAATGTATCTATAAAATTAAAATGATCAAAGATAGAATGTACATTTGCGTAAACTCATTTTATAAACAAATCCAAACTGCACATTATGTTTTGGAGAAAAAAACATACATGAATATGTGGATATGTGACTATATAGTAACTACAAACTTTCACTTCCTATGAAAGCTGAACTGTATAATATAGTTTGTTCCTCCTTGCAAAGAACGAGGATATCATCTTCCTCAAGTTTGTATCCTCCTTGCAATAACTGTGCAAGAGTTATTAGACGCATGGTAATTACAGCCACCTAGATGGTGTGTTTCGAGACACCATCCCTGACCTAGGTTGTCAATACTGCCTTTTTCAGCATTGTTTCAGCACTCGAAATAAAACAAAGCGACAGCTCATCAAAGTAACAAAAACACTGGGGTAATTCAAGGCCAGTATAATTATATTGGTACAAATGATGGGGTCATTATCTCAACATCATGCTCTTTCTTCTCTTCTTTGCCTTACTTTCGTTGGCAGTATCGACAGCCATAGGAGCAGAGAAATAAACAGTAGCAGCGACCATAGGAGCATGTCACAGGTGTAAACAATGAGAGCATTCATAGTGTTCCAAGTATTTCAAGCGGTCGTTATTGGATTTCTCAAGTAGACTTCAATGAGCATGCGTAATTTGTAAAAAGCTCAAACAGCTGAAGGAACTTACACTAACCTAATAAGTTGAGCTCAGGCAATTACAGGAGTGCTGATTTCAGGCGTAAAAAGGCGCAAATACAAAGCTAAGTGTCTTAAATGTTCCTCTTTCACAGTGACCCATTTGATTCTCTTTCAAACCGCATTCCTTCAATACCCATTCATTAAATAATAGGTACTAATGTATTCAGGTGCGTTGAGGCAATTACAGACGTACCAAGGTACACGTAGGTGCAGATAGATAATCATAATTCCAAACGCCTTAAAAAGGCTCACTTATGCCTTCCTTGCATTAAGCCTTAACATATTAATATTAACTCTGCCTTAAAATTGTTAAGGTGGGTATAACTGTAAGGGATCTCACTAACGATTGTAGGTGTCATCAGATAAGCTCAGCTAATCACAAGGCACAAATCTGCAACTGGGATATTTTTTGCTGACCAACTTTTACTTTTTTACCTTATGATTTCTTTTAGAACAATAATTATATATGTCATAAAAGAATCAACTTCAATTGCACCTTAGATTGTTTATTAGTCATAAACTATACCGAGTAAACTATAATTAAATTTACTGCACGTGATTTAGGTTAGTTACTACAATAGAAAGCACTTTAGACCAGAGTTTCTCACACTGTGAAGCATGAGGTTGTTTCAGGTTAAGCACAGCAATATTTTCAGCATCCCCTTATCTGATTAAGTTCTAGTTAACTGTAAAAAAAATTACGAATATTCTGCTTTGGTAACTGAAGCAATAAAATCATTGAGCAGTTTGCATCTGCATATCAAAACCAAGCACATAAACAGACCTGATATTCAAAATTAAATTCATCTGCCTCACAAAAATATAATATATCCCTAAAAAAGATAAACTTATTCCTTGCTATGTACTGAATAAGTTTACGTAAAAATTCAACACAAAGTTGTGCAGTTCTAAATAAATTTGTTCAGTTGTAAAAAAAATGGGTGCATGCGGTTAATAATTATTTAAATAAAAGAGAGAAATCGAATAAGAGTCAATATTTAATGTACATAGTGGCTAACATATTTAAAACTCAAAACTCAGATCTCAACATCGTTGGGTAACATATTTCTATCTTCAAAATTGTACCTTAGTACAGTAGTTTTCAGTTCCCTCTTTCACGCCGATCACTTACTCAAACTAAAGATGCCGGGACGAGGATCCTAATATTCCATCGGGGGTTGGGATTAAAACTATAATATTATGAACTTAATATTTTAAACTTATCCAATAGACGTTTATTAATTTTAATATGTACAGTTTCTACCAAATTCATGTCAGAAAATATAGTAATTAGTACACAAAAGACATGAGTTTTGTTATAATGTTAATCAATTACCGGTATAGTTTGAGAAACCTTGCTTTAAATTCTAAAATTACAGTATATTTGTCTTAAACGTTTAACAAACTCGTAGCCTAAATATAAAACTTTCCTAGTTCCAGGCAATAGTTGTATTGATTTTCTGGGTGTGTATTTAAAAAAAACCTGTGCATTTTGCCTATCCATTTTATCTGTACGTACGTCTAAATACAGTAGCCCCATGACTTCTTTGGTGCTGACTGACAACTTACGGCTTTGAAAAGTTACCAGACCAAATTATGTATCCCTACGCCGAACCATATGATTTGTTTAGCAGCTGTCACTTCTGACGGTCAGCACCAAAGAAGCCACGGGGCTACTGTACCTGCGCGTACAACACGAAGAAGTGCGCGCGCGTTTTCCTCCCTCCCAATCCATATCAAACAACGCTCCTCGTATCGGCGCGAATTTCAAGGTTTCTGTCCAAAGCAAACAAGTTTGTATTCAGCTTGTTATCAGGAGGTGAGCAGATGGAGAATAACATATTTATTTATCAAACGTTTTCTATTACGTGACTCATCTAGCCTATATTTAATATATTACTAATAGTATATACCTAATTTCATGTTCTAGCTTCAACTCAAAGCTACTTGTTTGAATTCAAACAACCCAACAAAATATTTTAAATTTTAAATGTGTAGTAGGATTTTGGCATTAAGAAACTTTTAGAAAATACAAACACTTTATTTTTAAACTCAAAATTGATAATATTTATAATTTTATTAGTGTTAGTTTATAGGTAATGTTATCAACTATCAATAGTAAGAGCCTCAGATCACATGACCTGACGTATGAATACGTGAAAGTAGATTTGGTAAGTTTTATATCTGTCAGATAAGTTTTTTTCCTGTTAAAATTGGACTGTAGCAACATTGTGTTAGTGACCTGGTTGTCTAGGGGTAAGGTGTCAGACTTCTATGCTGGCGGCCGGGGTTCAATCCTCGGTCCCGGCATAGATTTATCTGATTACCAAACCCTTCCTTCACCTCTGATAAGACATCTTGTGAATGTGGGGAATGCCAGGCCT
>CABEEJ010001104.1:7476-17894 GCA_901482245.1 Timema douglasi | reverse complement strand
TTGAGTATTTGTGCCAGAATGAAATTGTGTTAATAGATGGAACCTTTGAATACGCACCGAAACATTTTTGTCTTCGTACAAAATTTAAAATCGGTCCAAACTGACACGTACATTCGAATCAACGGTGTAATAGAAGGTAATGTGCAAAAGACGGATAATAAGTCGAAGTTGAAACAATCATTCATTGAAAAAAAAAAACTTAAACAGTTTAGGAATGGAGAAATAGATATATTAAGTTTAGTGAAGTGTGTGTCCTTCCAAAACTCCTTTGTATGACTTGTTTATATTATGTTTGTTATACTATTATTTAGCATACATATAGCTATTATTGACCATGTCTTAAAAACGGAAATTTCACTTTGATATAATATTGTTTGATTTTGAGCCAAATATAGTTAACTAAATTATATTTTTTGACTTGTGTCCTTCTTACCGCCAGACATAGCATTAATATTTGTTTATGTTCAGAGTTGGCGCAATTCGGGTCCTGTCTTGGGAAGGGGGGTATTGGCGCAATTCGGGTCCGGTCTGGGGGGGCACTTTTAAGCTCTTGGCGCAATTCGGGTCCGAGCTAAGAGAATTGGCGCAATTCGGGTGAGCCCGATATATTCTACTTCGGATAGAAAATAAAAAATGTGAAAAACAAAATAATGCTTACGTAAATTCTTACATGGGGGTCGCTAGCCTGGGAAGGTTCCCTGATTTAGAACCCCATTATTTTTTAACCTCTTCGTACTACTCGTTTAAGCTTATTCACATTTAACTACACTATTGTGGTAGGAATGAGGGTGCTAGAACTGAGTGGAGTTTTATCCGAATTTGCGTAAAAGGCGAGTGTAAAACCATTTAGTAAAAATCACTAGCAGAACACCCAGCCGGGATTCAAACCCAAGCCTTCCCGTCACCATGAAACCGGACCAAGCGAGCTTGACGTTTATTCCTATTCCACGTGCTCACCGATACGGGTAACAAGTATGTTAGTTTAAAGATAATTTACATAGTCAGTTTTCACTAATGTACATTTAAATGCCACAGAAACTTGTAATAAATTAACTTCACCGATAAATTAGTTACTATATTTTCATTTATGAATTAATTTGGTGGATCGAGTAAAGTACGGCGGCTTATTAATATAAACCACATTATTAACCTTTATGTTAATAGCGTTCAAAGCAATAAGGGCCGTATGCAAAAACTTGACTAAGTGTATACTTTGCAGACACTAGCGGGGGTTTGCTTGCGTCATCATAGGTTGAGGTGGAGCGATAGTGTGCTCGGGACTAAACTATCATTCACTATACTTTCTTGCACACCGCCCTATGTGAAAAAACGCGTCAAGTGTCTCCAGCTGGGATTTAAACACGTGCCTCCCATCTATCTGTCTGTTTAGTTTCTTCAAGCACAACTTATGGCTCTGACTTGTGGGGTCAAGGGTGAATGTTAACTTTGCTATCCTTGTCTGAACGAATCCTTTCTCTCTCTTTCCCCCATCCCATTTTGCGACCGGCGTTTTCTGCCTCACAGAAGATAATAGTATTTTGATTATCAAGTATGTTTAAAGGACTCAAGTGCTTTTTTTTTTTAATTCCGCGGCAGTTTTTGGGAGTACGAGTAACCCTGGAAGGACTTACTTCCAAGCGAGTTCTTGAGAAGCAGTTTTTTTAGGAGGCAGTTTCGCCGCGTGTGAAGTCAGCGCCCGGGGCAGCCTTGAAAGAACCCCCCCTCCCCCTCCATACCCACCACTCACACCATCTCGTATCCACACCATAATTCTAAGGGTTATTGTTATGGAGAAAATAACAAGCGGCGCAACCTTTATTGTGCTGAGTGTCATCAATCAACAAACACTTTTTAGACCAACCAAAGGCTATGCTTCGCACTTTTTAATTATGTTTTTAGTTCAAATAGTCATAATTAATTCATAACAAATACCTGTCACCTGACACCATGGCTGATAGGCTCAGCCCAGGAGAACATATACATTTGTTATTATTGACTAACAGGATTAAATAAATATATTTGAGTATAAATACGGTATTTTATTCACACAATTCGGAAAATCGAAGGTAACACATCATAAATTGTTGTTGTAGTTGTGAAATGTCCAGAATATTACATACATAGTCATTCACTATTCACTTTGATAAATCATAATTAATACAATCAAAATATGTATGGATTTGTAGTCTAAATGTCTGTATATTCAATGTGTCAGCCAATTTATTAGAAGATAATGGATAGTAGAGTGAAGGTAAAGGTTTATCACGAGGCCTGTGACTCACGGGCTGTCAGCTGAACGAGTTCATGTCGTAGCGGTCACACCGGTTAAAACGGTTGCTCTTCTCACTTTACCTATTTAATTACACTGATGTTTTATAAGACGACACATTATAACATTTTATTTTCAATGTTTACAAGACGTATTTTAAAAATTTGGCAACATTGTCCGTTGGGAATCTGATATAATGCCCTTATAATATATTCAATCTTTACATTTTTAAAGGGATTTATTAGCGGGTACTAGGGCCCCCCTTGTTAACGGCACCCAGGGCGATCATCCCGCTCACCCCCCCTCCCTCCTTGCAGCAACCTTGTTGGGAGGGAAAGGTTTACTTGGAAGGGGGAGGGTATTTTAACATATTCTCATTTGGAACTCAATTCGGCCTATGACTAATTTATAACGTGCACAATTCCCCTTAAAACATAAATACCCAGGAAACGACAGGTAACTGGTATAGAAGCGTAGTATTGATATTTGTGAATCAAATAATGTAATTTACTCAAAAGCATTCCTCAATAACACCTGACCGGGATTTTAACCCCGACCTCCCATCACAAGCAAACCTGACTATACGAGCTTGACGTTTAACTTGCGTGTTCACCGACGCGGTTAGGGTGGGGGAGGGGGATATTAGCGCTTGTTAGTGCACTTCATAATAATAATAATAATATTTAGCACCGCGTCTTACTACCCGTTCGGGTTATACGCTTTAGGTACTAATTACTCTAATGGATTAGGAATTGGGAAGGCTGAATTAGAGGAAGTGAACCCGCATTTGCGTGGATGGAGAGTGGAAAACCATTTAGGAAAAACCACCCCCAGTTCACCCGACCGAGATTCGAACCTCGATCTCCCCGTCCTCAGCAGCCGAGCTCAACACGACTAGCGCGTTAGCCAACTACGCCACCGAGGCGGGTCACTTCATATCGAAAAGTATTAACTACTTTATTATTATTATTATTATTATTAGCACCGCGTCTTACTACCCGTTCGGGTTATGCGCACTTACGCTAACGTGTAATGGTAGGATGATTGTGAGATGAAATGGAGGACCTACAGTTTAACGTGGAATCCGAACCACGGTGGAGGCCTGGTATTCCCCACATTCACAAGTTGTGATTAATACACGTCTTGTCAGAGGTGAAGGAAGGGGTTGACAATCAGATAAAGCTGTGCAGGGAACGAGGATTGAACCCCGTACCCCCAGAACAGAAGTCCAACACCTTACCCCTAAACCGCCAGATCACCAACTACTTTGTTACTTAACTCTTTGAGAATAAGGAAGGAAGTACGTCGGCAAAACAAGTGCGTATCGCAGACCGCAAATGCAGAAATACCCGGTTAACCTCAATACGTTTAGAAAAACTACCGGCGTCAAAGAAGGAAGTCACAGACCGAGGAGAAGATTTCTCCTCGGTCTGTAGTGAACGTCGCGTCGTAAGGAAACCAAGATAGCGCTAAGAAACCAAATACTAGAGTTCTTTCGGATAAACAGCTACTCGTCAACAAATGAGGGAGGGTTGTTAAGATCTGCGTCTCTAAAAATACAGTGATAGTTAGAGAGATGATTTTTGTCTAAAGCAACACTTTTCGGAACGTTTAAATGAATATCATCGTTTTTTTTTTGTGTAACAAATAAGTGTAATTGAACAAAATTATAGCTACTAAATAAATATTAAAGTTTAACTCATAGACGAAAGAAAAAAGATGAGTAGAAAATTCGATATAGAAATGTTCTCTTTTAAGAAATTGACAAACACTAAACAGCCTTTGGCGACACAAGCATTGAGGAATAGACAAGTAAGAGTTTATGAGATTTTAAAATGACATAGGAACAAATATAACGTTAAAATGATATATATATAACATGTTCTTACCAAAGTTATAAATGTTACATTATTTACACAACAAAACATCCAAATAACACCTGGATGCATTCAATGTTCAAAAAAATTCCTGTGAAAGCCTCATTGAAAGTTCTCCAACTAATATGTTTGTGACCCGCTTCGGTGGCTGCATGGTCTAACGCTCTACTTTCGTGTTGGGCTAGACTGCCTAAGGCGTGGAGATCGGGGTTCAATCCCGGTCGGGTGCAGCGAGGGTGGATTTTTTTCTAAATAGTTTTCCACTCTCTTTCCACGCAAATTCGGGTTCACTTCCTAATCTCTAAGCCATTAATGTAATAATTAGTATATAGGCGTACAACCCGAACGAGTAATATGACACGATGCTAAAAAAGATATAAATATATTTGTGTATCATATTTTACTAGAACAGTGTGTACACGCTATATTCCCGGCACTTGCTCGACATAAGGAAACGTTTTAGTATGTGTTTTCCCTTCACCTTTCCTTGCAGGGAAAATGGAAAATTACATTTAGGGGCCTACCCCCCCTGGTGATCGTGTAGCCCTGGCCGGATCCCTCCGGCCGCTAGTGGTTTCCTCGGCGACCGGATCACACTTCCCCCCTCCCCTCCCCGATTGCGGTCCGCTCTTATCACGGCCCGGAAGTGGCTGTTTGAGGAAGGATGTGCTTTATCAGAGGAGCCCAGAGCAGATAACGGCCAAGAGACTATTTCGTTTATGTAACTTTACGACTAGCACAGTACCTCATCTGGGGACCGCCCATAGCTTCCTTAAACGTAACCCCCCTCCCCCCAACGCACGCACACACACAGAGTTAATGTCAGATAACTTGAGAGTGGATCAGTCGCTCAGCACACCTAGCCGTCTCGAGGTGAGCGAAGAACGAACCCAGGGCAAGATACATATATTTTTTTTGTGGGTGGAAAAGGGGAAGGCGGGTCCTCACAGTTCAATTTTCATAAACAGGACCTTATTTGTAAAAAAACAAAAGAGTAGTAAATAGATCAACTTAGTCATGTCATATTCCAATGTCACTAAAATTAATACCCGGCTCCGTTGTGTAGTGGTCAGGGCACCTGGCTACGAGTCTAAAGGTCCGGGGCTCGATTCCTGGCTGGTACCTTGGATACTTTTCCGTGAAGGGGGAACCTACTCCAAAGGTCATCAGGGTTTGGTTGATTAATCTCAAGCTAGGTTTAAGTGTTACCAGTGGTTCCACACTCTCATACTCACTATCACCCCAATACTATCGCCTCATCTCATCGGGACATGGAAAGAGACTCCACGGAAAAGGATGTACGATTATTACATTGAGGTGTCCCCTGATCAACGGTACATTAGTAGTAGTTAAATTTTTCCACAAACTGGGATACGAGTGATGTAACATAACCGCACCATATTAAGCTATGGCTACACGAGCCGCACCACATTTTCTAACCATTTTTATATTCTTTATAGACTGAATTCTATTACAAAATAGTTTGTATTTTTATTTGCATAGGTTTTCACCTATTTCCATAAAATTAAGTTAGCTATTAATTACGAAGAATAGATTTAAGTTAGCTAATAATTAAGTAGAAGAATGTTTGTTGTTCGGTAAGTTGTTGTATATAATATTGTTTATCTTGTACGTAATGTTGGAAACAATGACTATAGCGGCACACGTGCAACGGCTGTGAAAGAAATACCTAGTTTTACAAGTGTTGATACAGTGACTGTCAATAACTGTGAATAATCACGGTTCTTTTAAAATAAAGGTCACTGTGATCACCGATATCGTAAAATCACTGTTAGGGTTCGGCCAGACTGACAAGCGTGCGAGCGAGTGAGCGAGCGCGCAAGCGACTGGGTGGCCACACTGGCGAGCGAGCGCGTAATTAGCAGACCCTAGTTCATTAGAGAAGATGTCTCTGTCAAAGACACTTGGTACATCTCTGCTCCTCGAAAATTCTTACAACTAATATTTTTAATGTACTGAAGTGTTTTAAAATCAGATTAGCCGCACCAGTGGCGGAATGGTACATTGCACTCCATAGCTTTTGACTGGAAGGTAAAGGTTCGAAGGCTCAGTGAACTGAAGGTGATTCTTAAAACTTATTTATTGTTGTGGTTTTTTCATACTCTCCAAACTAATGGTGATTATTATTTGTAAAAGCCTACTTTGATTATAATATTGAAGTATTTTAACATATCGGGCTTACATATATTTATGGTCTTGCCAATTAAATTAGGCCATTAATTGCAAGTGTGTTAAAGCTATTACTGATAGAAAAAAGTCAAATATCATGTCAAAATGAGAAGTTTCCCAGCACTCAATGAACCAACATACAATTATCTTTCAAGCGCGCGCGCTCAGTCGCTCGCTCCAGTCTGGCCACCTCCCATTACAACCAATGTTTTCTATTTTATATTTTAGTCGCTCGCGCGCTCAGTCTGGCCGCCCCCTTACGCCCATCCCTACAGTGCTGAGCGGTTACCACGAAAACAAAGTTCGGAAGCTCACGAACATTTATTTCCGGTGGTAGGTGGATACACGGTCCACACCGAGCAATGCTCTCTCGACGATTCGTCCGCGCCGGTGCGGTGTGGTGTGGTGCGGTCGTGTAGCCACTTGCATTTAAAAACATGGATAGCGTTCCACCGGAAAAATGCAGTACGGTGCGGCTCCGTATGGACGGTCCTTTATTGTACTTAAAATAAATCAAATCCTTATCTATAAAGTAACAATAATAAACTCGTATAATATTCCCAATTTTGGCTGCGAATAAAAGTTACTTTAAGGAGGTGAAACTCGAGATCGAAGATAGAAGCTCATCAGTATGTCGGTTTCTAATATCACTTTTTCCTACGCTTCATGGTTGTAAACACCTTGTTGGCATGAACATGAGCATGCGCACATTAGATGTCGTGTATTGTGCCGGGAGTGCCGCTTCTTTTCTTCCCGCCGTTTGGGGGTCAGGGTGGCAACATAACGGAATACAACGCAACACATTTACATTATTTATCCCGCGGACCGGATTGACCACACCTGAGAGCCGTAGTTTGCACATCCCTGATCTAGAAGGCGAGTTTCACCAACAATAGCAGTTTTGTAGCCATGCAGGCAAGGGAAGTGTTTTGTTCTTGACGCGCCATCGCACCTTGTTCCATCCTTGTACACTCTGTTCACCCTGGAAGCTAACCGGCCCCGTGGTGTAGTGGTCAGTGCACCTGACTACAAGCCTAGAGGTCCTGGGTTCGATTCCCAGCAGGTACTTAGGGTATTCTTCCCTTAAGGGGAATAATCCCGACTGTCACCAGGGTTTGGTTATTTAAGCTTAAGCTAGGTTAAGAGTCACACCGTCTCCACAACTTCATAATCACTATCATCACATCGTCTCAGCGCAGGTACTGCGTGGCGTAGACAGCCTCCTATGGTAAACCCTGGCCAACGCTCTGTCCCACCAGAACGGTTAGTAATCTACACATAAGGCGGCGAACCTGCATCATATGCCGCACGATAACAAAAACTTAAATGTAGAAAGCGATCTTACCTTGACGTATTACAGTATGGGCCTATCTTACACGCTGCACCATAGTGGAACCATGTAAGGTAAGTTTGATACCTAACAGGGTAAACGAGGGGTACAGCCCTTGATGAAACTTGAGAATCTGCATACAGCATATGTCTTACTAGTAGTTCTGTGAACAGTAGACCTCCCTCCGTGTTCTTATCGTTACTACAGTCTTACTAGTAGTTATATGAACAGTAGACCTCTCTCCCTCCATGTTCTTATCTTTACTACAGTCTTACTAGTAGTTCTGTGAACAGTAAACCTCCCTCCATGTTATTATCGTTACTACAGTCTTACTAGCAGTTCTGTGAACAGTAGACCTCTCTCCCTCCATGTTATTATCGTTACTACAGTCTTACTAGTAGTTCTGTGAACAGTAGACCTCTCTCCCTCCATGTTATTATCGTTACTATAGTCTTACTAGTAGTTCTGTGAACAGTAGACCTCTCTCCCTCCATGTTCTTATCTTTACTACAGTCTTACTACAGTAGCCCCATGGCTTCTTTGGTGCTGACTGACAGCTCACAGCTGACAGCTGACGGCTTTGAAAAGTTACCGGACCAAATTATGTATCCCTACGTCGAACCATATGATCTGCAAAAACATGTTTTAAGCAGCTGTCACTTCTGACGGTCAAAATTTAGGTGTATACCTAAATGTTGACTGTCACAAGTCAGCTGTGAGCTGTCAGTCAGCACCAAAGAAGCCATGGGGCTACTGTAGTAGTTCTGTGAACAGTAAACCTCTCTCCATGTTATTATCGTTACTACAGTCTTACTAGCAGTTCTGTGAACAGTAGACCTCTCTCCCTCCGTGTTCTTATCGTTACTATAGTCTTACTAGTAGTTCTGTGAACAGTAGACCTCTCTCCCTCCATGTTCTTATCTTTACTACAGTCTTACTAGTAGTTCTGTGAACAGTAAACCTCCCTCCATGTTATTATCGTTACTACAGTCTTACTAGCAGTTCTGTGAACAGTAGACCTCTCTCCCTCCGTGTTCTTATCGTTACTTCAGGCCATCATAGGTTAAACTCCCCGACCCCTAATTAAAGACAAACTGATTTTATTAACCACCGTGACGTCATTAGAAATCAACGTGTCGTAGGCTGCAATACATGCTGCGCCTGTTGGCTTTAGATTCGATTCGCTATCTAGTAATAGTGATAATAATAATGCTAATACTATTCTATTGGGGCCATCCCGAATAATTTATGTATTCGTGATACGCCCTCGCCGGGGCCCACCCACGGCCCCAGCCAGAGCGGAGTAACATTCGGTCGGCCGTGACGAGACGGATGGCCTTGGCTGGGTTCCGGTCTGTTGTTGTTTCGTACGAACAAAACACGAGCGCTGTTATCTCTGTTACTGCACGTAGCTTCAACTTTCCAACAATTAGCATACTTGGCTGTTGTTTACATTTAGCTGCTTGCACACTCACACGATTGTTATTGGTGTACGTTCAGGGGGACGACACCGTACGTTCAAGTGGCAGGGAACAGGAAATAGGTGGACAATTCGAAGTTAATTCATCAGTGTTCACCTGGAGAAAGTTTGAAAAATCAGACCGGGGAAGGGAAACATAGCTTCAAGACGTGCACCCGCTAGAGATTTCACACTCCAACCCCTGCACCTCTCGCCCACGAAGCACGGCCGAACGCTCCCCTACACTCCCACCCGAACACACACGAAGCTTCCTGAAGCAACGTTCGTTCTAAATGATTGAAATAATTAGCTATACATTACTATTAAACACAACATATCTAAACCTTGAGTCAATATTATAGTGATCACGTAAGAAGGATAACATACCCTTTAAAGAGAGAACAAAACAATAACTAGCAACTCGATTGGAACGAGCGCGTAGCAGCCTCTGTAGGAGCTTTCTTGAACTTCTGGATGATAGCGGTGCCGTTTTTGTGGATCGTCGAGATCACTCATGTTTGTCACACTAAAAATCTGGTACTAAATAAGCCATTCCAGAGCGGGCTTCCTACCAAAATCAGTGTATACCTTATCGGGTCACGCATCTGGCGGTGAGCCTTCAGTCACTCCCCTACACTACTGTAACAGAAAAACAAACAATAAAACAAGTACGATTGTACTTGAAAGTGAAGCCGGCGCAAACAGGTGTGTGTACTGTATAAGGTGTCCCCGCACCTTGGTTTTTTACTTGTGGCAGGGGTTGAATTGGGTGGGGGGTTACCTTCCTGCCTGGGGCAATGATGCCTTGTATGCGCGCCACAAGATGAATCATCATCATCATCATCTCTCGCTTTGGATGGGTGTGCCCGTGTTGGCATGTTTTCCACACCGGGACCTTGACACACGCACTCGTGTCATTCAGGGGGATACCACATAGCTTGAGAGCAGGGAACTACGCTTCATTTTTCGCAGGGAGAGAGAGCTTCTTTAGAAAATACAACTTTTTTTTTTTACGGACAAGTTTCCATTTTACTATTTTATCGGTGACCTGGTTGTCTAGGGGTAAAGTGTCGGACTTCTGTGCTGGCGGCCGGGGTTCAATCCTCGGTTCTGGCACAGATTTATCTGATTACCAAACCCTTCCTTCACCTCTGACAAGACATCTTGTGAATGTGGGGGGATGCCAGGGGCCTCCCCCGTGGTTCGGATTCCACGTTAAACTGTAGGTCCTCCATTTCATCTCACAATCACCCTACCATTACACATTAGCGTAAGTGCGTATAACCCGAACGG
>CABEEJ010001103.1:167196-181426 GCA_901482245.1 Timema douglasi | reverse complement strand
CAGCAGCGACTTCTAGACCTAGGTCTAGACGACGCACCTCCCCGCTCCCCGAAGCCAGAAGAACAACAAAGAGCGGAACAACAAGTACTTAAAGCGTATAACCCGAACGGGTAGTAAGACGCGGTGCTAAATATTATTATTATTATTATTATTATTACGTATTTTTATCGCTCAAGAAAAAATACATCGACCATGGCTGGGTTTGAACCTAAGAACATCGAGCACTTTACCTTCAAGATCATCGAGGTCGACGAAGTTTGAAGTAGAGTGTGTGATGGACGTGTGGAAATAATCGGTTACCAAGAGCTATTGATACCACAGCACAGTCACCAGTGACTCGGTTGTCAAGTACAATGACACTGAACATCAAAGCCAATAACATGGAAGAAATCTAAAGTTTGTAAAGCTAACTTACATAATTAGCGAGCCTCAGGAGATGGAAATGATCTTAGGTTAAATATCAAATATCATTTTCGTGAATAAATTATGGAAGGAAGAATTGGAAAACATTGAGTAAAAAAAGAATCTTACCATGCACGTTTGGGATTCGAACCTCCACCCCCTCCCCTTTCCTCTTGTCAGCGGCAGACCAGACGATACCGACGCACGGTGTACAAGATTTAAATGGTCCAATCCAATTTTATCTTTCATTAAATTTTGTGCTATTATTGATTTGTCTCATTATAAGGTATTTTGTCAAATAAAGTACATATGCATTTACCTTATTATCAACCACTCATCATTGACGGCTTGATGTGGACCAAAACATTGCATTACAACACCCCTCTTTCCTAGCCCGTCCCTAAGGGTCATCCATTGACCACGTAGCCCTTTTTTTTCTTACCTTTTTACTGTTCACATCAAGCGTGAATGTCATTATTTTCAGATGTAAACTTTAGTGGTACTAAAAAAAGGGACTCAGATTTAATATGACTCCCATTCTAATCTAAATCCTGAATAGGAATGATTTCAAAGAATTTTTAACAATACTTTATTATCTGTATCTATAGACAGTAATATTATTTTTTGAACAGTACATGTTCTACGCTACTGTACGACTGTGATGTAGCCTAATCTCATGTAACAACACTATAGGGCCTATAGCGTAGACATTTCCTAGCGCTACGATTCTCAACATACTTACGTGGTTTATTGACGACCCTTTACATATTTTTATTGACGACCCTTTACATACTTTACAGACGGCTTGGAATGAAGAAAGGGATAATAAAATTTCACTTTACATCAAACGACTAGTATTGCATCATGTAACTTATGTTTAAAACAAGATAGTTTAAGATTGATGGGTAAATATATCTTCTGTCTCTTCAAACCTCTTGTTTAAGGGGTAATAAGGCATGTTTGAATCAGCGTGCTTAGTTCTTTAGTTAACTTTTAAGGTTTTTGTTAATTGTCTCAAATATATATATTAATAAAATGAAGAGTTTGTGTGTCTATCATGAGCGTTACGCGATATTTCTCGCAAGCATAGGTTTGAAAATTTAAATATTACTAACCCATGTGCACGAACATGTGCACCTCGAAGCCGGAATTTTTAAACTTTGACTAGAATGTTTTAATCAACTAAAAACATAAAAAATTAACTAATATTAACGCCGCGAGGAAGTTTTACTATTAAATTTCATATAATTTGTAATGTAGTTTGGTGGCTATGGAAGTTTGGTTGCCATGGAGAGTAAACAAGAAATGTTTGATATCTACAACAAATTCTTCTTCTCATGTCGCCATGATATATTAATTTGTTAAATGTTGTGATTTAGTTGTTATAATACATAGCTTTCATGTATTAATACGATTTTCCTGAAAACACATTTAGCCCTTCATCCTCTTTACCCTACACCTTTTATAATATATATTTTATCACCGCGTCTTACTACCCATTTGGGTCATACACTCAAAAACTAATTACGCTAATGGATTAAAAATTGAGAAGGTTGAATTTATAGGAAGTGAACCCACATTTACGTGGAGGGAGAGTAAAAAACCATTTAGGAAAAACCACCCCAGGTCATCCGACCAAGATTAGAACCTCGGTCTCCCCGTCCTCGGCAGTGTGTCTGAACAAGAAACTAGCGCGTTACTTTATACTATACACCTTTATTTCTTTTATACAGCTTTTTAAATTTTAAACTTTTTTACCTTAAAATATTTCTCCGGTACTAAGCCGGGTAAATAATAGAAAATGGGGTAAAATAAAAAATAAGTCCATAAATGGTAAAATGGTAAAAGTAAATCTAATCAAAAAGTGCGGTAAGACCAAAGGGGCAAAATACTCAAAAATGTCAATAAATAAGACCAACTGTCAAAAAGGGCACAATTATTGAGCTAATATCTTAAAAAGGACAATAAGTAGATCACAAACAAATAAAAATGGTATAACGGTTAGAAGGGTAAAAAGATTAAAAAGATGCCAATGGGAAAACGAGGGTTAAAAGGTTAACGGGAAAAAAGTGTAAACGAGGTGGAAAGTGTAAATAGGGTTAAAAGAGTGTAGGGTATAAAGGGTATAGGCTATAAAAGGGGGCTTGCCCGAATTGCGCCAATCCACCTAGCTTGGACCCGAATTGCGCCAAGAGCTTAAAAGCACCCAACTAGACCGAACCCGAATCTAAATAAAAAGAGCTACAGGAAGGAACAAAGGGGAAAAAATTGCAGACGGCCTCTTTACAGGAAAATGGTATCATTGACTTCGTTGGTCACTCGTTTTTATAGATAAGAACAAATGTTTACAGTTATAACATTATTAAAACAATCTTCATATATTTATACGTTCTATCATGTAACATTCAGCTGTACCTTTTCATAAATAGCTTCGACATCTATAAAATATCACTAGTGATAAAGTAAATTGTTATCTATAATAACCGCAAACAAACAAAAAATTGTGTTTTCTAAAAAATGTTTATGCCAGAATCTTACCCTACTTACTTACTTATTATTTTACCTAAATATATTTTCTAAGTAGTCCTAATCACTATTTAAATATATTCTTTAGCACTGCGTCTTACTACCTGTTCAAATTATACGCATATATAGGCCTATCAATTACGTTAATGATTTAGGGATGAGTAAGATTTGAGTTTATAAGAAGTGTACTCGCATTTGCGTGTAGAAAGAGTGGAAAACTATCTTGGAAAAACCACCTTTAATACATCCAACCGGGATTCGAACCTTGATATCCCTATCATTGGTGGTACAGTCTAACACAAGAGTGACGCCTTATACCATGCGTCCAATGAAGCAGGTCACTATTTAATTCAATTTTGACTCTTTTTATAAATATAGGTAGCATCTGTTAGATTAGTTTCTTTTAATGTTCACTTAAAGGTTTAGCAAATTATAGAATAATAACTCATTTTTAAGATTTAGCCTTTCAAAGTCGAATCATTAAAATTAACGAAACCCACTGCTCAGTTGGCAAATATTGTGAATAGTTCGGTTTCAAGCGGGCAGAATTAGCTCTATCAATAATAAAAGAGAGCACAAATCTAAACATTTTAGGTTCAAATCAGTTAAACCACTCTTCTTCAGCAAAGAAGGTTTGAAAACTGAACCAAATATTAGTATTAAACTCTAACCCATATTTTTTTTAAGTGTCCCAGTTTGACTTGTGAGTATGGGAAAGAGGGGTAATACGGTATGACGGAGTGGGCAAAATGACGGAGTGATTTATTTGAGCCATTATTATGTGTGATTTGTGGTGAGTTTAGAAAAGATGGTTAAGTATGGTACTGATGGGTATTCATTTTTATGTGGAGAAATTTGGAATGTAGTGGGTGTGATAGCTCAGATATGTGATTTCTATTTTTATTTTAAACTGTAGTTTTAGGTAACATATAAGTGTACTAAAATATGGTATAGTGTATTTTTTAAGTTAGAATATGAAGAACATTGATTTGGTTGTCAATTTAATTTATTTTATGTTTATTCTATTTACTTTTTAGTGGGTTTTATTTTGTTCATATTTAAATAATCAACCTTTATTTGAGTATTTTGTCTTATAAAACGTGTAAAAAAAAGCTACTTCCTTTAGTAATAAAATATCTTATTATTAGCACCGCGTTCTTACTACCCATTCGGGTTATACGCACTTACGCTAATGTGTAATGGTAGGGTGATTGTGAGATGAAATTAAGGACCTACAGTTTAGCGTGGAATCCGAACCACGGTGGAGCCCTGGCATTCCTCACATTCACAAGATGTCTTGTCAAAGGTGAAGGAAGGGTTTGCTAATCTAGATAAATCTGTGCCGGGACCGAGGATTGAACCCCGGCCGCCAGCATAGAAGTCTGACAACTTACCCCTAGACCGCCAGGTCACCTAGTAATAAAATAGTTTTGTTTGAGACTGTGAGTCATTTTACCCTCCTCGAAGGGTCAAATGACGCAAGGTGATACAGTTGTTTTAATTATTTTACATGGAATTTACCAAAAATGCAAAGGTTGTAAAAACTTGGTATTTGATGGATAATATATGGACCAAAGGAAAGCTATAATAAATTGTATTTTAACATGTACTTTACCATATAAATTATACATAACTTTTCTTATGTGCGCCTGATTCCCTCACTCTAGCCTAATGTTTCTGTCCTAGTATTGTGAAACCGACAAGATTTGCAGACTTCTATTGAATATTTTTTTAGTGTATTTTTAGAGTCTAACGTACATCTTATTATTATTATTATTATTATTATTATTATTATTAGCACCGCGTCTTACTACCCGTTCGGGTTATACGCACTTACGCTAATGTGTAATGGTAGGGTGATTGTGAGACGAAATGGAGGATCTACAGTTTAACGTGGAATCCGAACCACGGTGGAGGCCTGGCATTCCTCACATTCCCAAGATGTCTTGTCAGAGGTGAAGGAAGGGTTTGGTAATCAGATAAATCTGTGCCGGGACCTGGGATTGAACCCCGGCCGCCAGCATAAAAGTCTGACACCTTACCCCTAGACCACCAGGTCACTGACGACGTACATCTTACATAGCTAAACAGTTGGTGATGATACTTCTAGCTCAGGAGCCAGTTGTTCGAACACAACTTTATGCACTAGAGAGGAGGAAGTTTTTCCACTTTATTTTCTTATCATTTCTTTCTTTCTCTAAGTGAGTGTGTTAGTATTTATTTTAATATCACAACCACCCTATTAATCTTGTTTCCTAAAGTAAGTGGTCTCTAAATTTAAACATCTATTGAAGGCATCCAAAGTTGAATAAACAAATATTTGTGACATTCCAACGACAAATGACCAATGTACAAATTTTAAAATTACAACTATTGATTATTATTTTACCAGAATAACAGACAATCTGATACAATGTGCTTCTTAGTATTCATGCACATTTTACTAATATGAAATATGAATATAATTTGTGTAAGACTCGCTTTGGGGGCCGCATGATCTGACGCACTACTCTCGTGTTAGTTTAGACTGCCGAAAATAGGGAAATTGAAGTTTGATCCCGGACGGATGCAGTGAGGGTATTTAAAAAAAGTTTCCACTCTCCCTCCGCGCAAATGTGGGTGCACTTCCTCTAAATATAACCTTCCTAAACCTAACACATTAGCGTAATCAGTACATAAGCCTAAGCGTATAACCCAAACGCGTAGTAAGACGCGGTGCTAAAGAAAGTAAGTGTGAAACAGGCATTACAAATTAACGGTAAGTATAAGTTGACCTGGAGGTCTAGGGATGAGGTGTCAGACTTCTGTGCTGGGTGTCCGGTGTTCAATCCTTGGTCCTGACACAGATTTATCTGATTGCCAAACCCTTCCTTCACCTCTGACAAGACGTGTATTAATCACAACTTGTGAATGTGCGGAATGCCAGGCCGCCACAGTGGTTCGGATTTCACGTTAATACTGTAGGTCCTCCATTTCATCTCACAATCACCCTACCATTACACATTAGCGTAAGTGCGTATAACCCGAACGGTTAGTAAGACGTTAGTAATACCAGTAAGAATACTCTGAAGAATTGAAAATTGTCCCATGCCTGGATCGCGATCAACGTAACTTAAAGGTTAATATCGTGTTTTTAAATGGACGTTATCACAAGGCATTTTACTGAACGTGGAAGTGACGTTATCACAATGCACTTTACTGAACGTTGGAGTGACGTTTGGGATTCCCCATGACAAAATATTCAAGAATTGTTGGGATTACCATGGGTGGAGAAATTAAATTAGACGTATCTATTTGATCAAAAAAGTTACTTACTTTGATAAAAAATACTTTTGTTACATAAAACTGTAGAAATACAGCCCTCAACTTCTATCCCACCTTAAAGAGCAAGAATAGTAGGGCATATAAGACATTCCTAAACGTCAGACCCAAGTGGGTTTATAACGTCAGGGGATGGTCGGCGGAGTTGTCCGGCAGTAGGAGAACAAAAAGGGGAGCAGAAAAATACTAATGACAATACAATTTGTGTAATGACTCCCTTATTAAATTAGGTTACATCATTCGATTCACAAAGTTATATTCTGCGTGCCTACATCAGTTACCATTTTTGTTTTCCGGTAATTCAGGTCAATCGGAATATGTGGAGTTTTGAACTTTCAAAAATGGAAAACTTCAACTTTTAACTATAGGCCAGTATCATAGTCGGGCCTAGTATATCTTAAGTTCGCTGATATACCAAATACAGGATGACATCTACCTGGACCAGAATAGTATGGGCCCGTTTCATAGACAAGCTTAGTACACCTGAACTAAAGGCCGAACTAAAGTCGTACTAAGTCTGACTATGAAACGGGCCCAAGCTATTATGGTCCAGGTAGATGTCATCCTGTATTTGTTATAGCACTGAACTTAAGGTGTAATAAATCTGACTATGAAACTGGCCTAATGTTTAAAAGTCTATATACTATATATAGAAGATATCAAATAGTTTTGTGTTCATTCCAGTAAACACCAAATTCTTGTTCTGTTAGAAGGTTTCGGCAATATTTAACATAAGCGTAACATTTGATTGGCAATATATCAGCTACCTAAGCAGACCCCTTAAGCTCTATAGTTACTAATGCTCAATCCACCAAATAGAAAACCACCACCTCCTCTTGGTGAAAATGTTTGTCCGCGGAGGAACAATGGCGGTGTGTTCGCGCCAGGGTGAAATAGATTACTGTTTTGTTAGGGCCGCCTTTGTTCCACTCTCGATGTTTAAACCCAAGACTGATGGAATCGTTGGAAAGTGATCAAAGTTCATAACCAAAACACTTTGAAAAACTAAACTGTTTGTTTATCTTGACAGCGATAAACGGACACGCGGCTGGGACGTGTGGTTTACCTTTCAACAATTGAAACTGAACACCAGAGTTGTGATTCAAACTCTTACCAAGGGTTTATTTTAAGATGAACTCACACCAAGAAATAACTTTTTATTCATAATGCACCTTACTAACCTTATGGCATTAGGAACTCGAACGTTTATTGCCGCACTAATAATAGTACGCTATCCATCCCTATATTGAGTTAGTTCTATCTAGTCCATCTCACAACACCCCATCCCTACCTTGAGCTAGTTCTATCCAGTCCACCTCATTACACCTTATACCTATCTTGAACTAGTTATATCCAGTCCATCTCATTACACCCTATCCCTATCTTGAGATAGTTCTATCCAGTTCACCTCATTACACCTTATACATATCTTGAGCTAGTTTTAACAAGTCTACCTCATTACACCTTATACCTATCTTGAACTAGTTATGTCCAGTCCATCTCATTACAACCTATACCTATCTTGAGCTTGTTCTATCCAGTTCACCTCATTAAACTTTATCCCTATCTTGAGCTAGTTCTATCCAGTCCATCTCATTACACCCTATCCCTATCTTGAGCTAGTTTTATCCAGTCCACCTCATTACACCCTATCCATATCTTGAGCTAGTTTTATCCAGTCCACCTCATTACACCCTATCCCTATCTTGAGCTAGTTCTATCCAGTCCACCACATTACACCGTATCCCTATCTTGAGCTAGTTTTATCCAGTCCATCTCATTACACCCTATCCCTACCTTGAGCTAGTTCTATCCAGTACACCACATTACACCCTATCCCTATATTGAGCTAGTTCTATCCAGTCCATCACATTTACACCCTATCCCTATCTTGAGCTAGTTCTATCCAGTCCATCTCATTACACCCTATCCCTATCTTGAGCTAGTTTTATCCAGTCCAACACATTACACCCTATCCCTATATTGAGCTAGTTTTATCCAGTCCACCTCATTACACCCTATCCCTATCTTGAACTAGTTATATCCAGTTCATCTCATTACACCCTATCCCTATCTTGAGCTAGTTCTATCCAGTTCACCTCATTACACCCTATTCCTATCTTGAGCTAGTTATATCCAGTCCACCACATTACACCCTATCCCTATCTTGAGCTAGTTCTATCCAGTCCACCACATTACACCCTATCCCTATATTGAGCTAGTTCTATCCAGTCCACCACATTACACCCTATCCCTATCTTGAGCTAGTTCTATCCAGTCCATCTCATTACACCCTATCCCTATCTTGAGCTAGTTTTATCCAGTCCACCTCATTACACCCTATCCTTATCTTGAGCTAGTTTTATCCAGTCCAGCTCATTTCACCCTATCCCTATCTTGAACTAGTTATATCCAGTCCATCTCATTACACCCTATCCCTATCTTGAGCTAGTTCTATCCAGTCCACCTCATTACATTCTATCTCTATCTTGAGCTAGTTCTATCCAGTTCACCTCATTACACTCTATCCCTATCTTGAGCTAGTTCTATCCAGTTCACCTCATTACACTCTATCCCTATCTTGAGCTAGTTCTATCCAGTCCACTTCATTAAACCCTATCTCTATCTTTAGCTAGTCCTATCCAGTCCACCTAATCACACCCTATCTCTTAGGCCCATTCTAATGTTACCCTTCAATCTGCGTTTAGGTCTTCTCGAAGGTCTCTTTCCATTGAGTTCACCATTCAATACCCTGAACACGGTTCTAGATCCTTCCATTTGCGCTGCATGTCCTACCCACCGTAATCTACGAGACTTGACTATCCCGACGATGTTTTGTGATATGTACAAGCTATCTAGCTCATCATTATGTAACTTCCTCCACTCCCAAGTAGCCATCACAATGTGTAAATATTCTTAGTTACCAGTATTATATGAAGGTAGGACAGGCCTAGCAAGCCGGTAGTGGAAATTACATGGCTTGAATAAAAAACTGAACCAGGCCACGGCGGAAACAGCAATGAATATTAAGTTGCCATTGTTGAGTTGTATCCAATGGGTTTTTCCCCCTTAGTTTCTTAATAGCCATCCGGTCTATACAAATTTACTTATTTCATTAATTTTGAGAAGGGATCTTAAGGGTAGAATTTAGAGGAAATGTTTTCTCATTTGTGTGAAAGTATAATGAGACAACATTAAGAGTAAATTACCATCATGGAAAAGGTCGATTAGTACAATGAATATATATTCTGAACTCCCTCGATTTGTCAACCTCAAAATAGAAAGCTTATGGGCAAGCGTTTCCACAAACTAGGCTGGATACAACATATGTTGTGGACTGTGGGTGGAATCACTCTCGTCGACCTAAAAATAGAAAGCATAAGGAAAAGCTGCTTTTCCACGAGTGTAACTGGATACACAACTTGTTGATAACTATCTCGAGCACACTCAGGCGTGCGAGTGAGATTAAGGGAAATCCCCACCCCCTTTTACGCCAAAATTTGGGTGTGGTTGGTCGGTCACTGGGCCTACTTGTAGTGTAACAGACCAGTTTGAACACGGACGTGTCGAAAGTAATGTTAACTTCAAATCTCATAAGAAGTGTAATCAATATTTTTTATAACACAATTTTCAAACACTAACAAGACACGACTTACAAACTAACTTGGTCCATAACAACTTATGTCACCCCTCCATTCAGGAATTGTAATATCCTAGTTCTAGGATGGGGGAAAGGTGGATTAAAACATGTCTTCTGGCTCAAACTCTTTAACCACTCAATCTAGGATTTCGAATCCAATAATGGTCTCATGACACTTTTGACATATTCATGGGTCCATCCAAATACAAACCAACCAACAAGTGCTTTGTTACACAAATATATTGACAAACTGGAGAAGGAAGGAAGATGCGATAGGGCGAGGAATAAGATTGTGTACGAGAGATTGGAATTGGATATAAAGTGGGGGGAGGGGAAGGAGTTGAGATGAAAAAAAAGGATGGGAGGGGAGGGTTAGAATGAAGAATAATAATAAGAAAAGATAGCTTGTGCCCACGGAAAGAAGACTCGTGAGAGAAAAATCTCTTTGGGGGAGAAGGTAGGGTAGGAACAACCAATCAAAAAACAAGACCTCTCACTCTTTTCTTCCTTTTTTTCCCCCCCTCTCCCGCCACAAAGCGACAAGCGGGGACACTGAGATAAGACGACAAGGCTGCCACAACAAGGGACTTCCAGCCAATGGTCCCAGTCATGCAGCTGTTACCTTTGACAGATAGTATCAATACCTACCTATAAAATAACACTAATAAAATAGACCAAATTTGGTCTGTATGCCTTTTATTTCCTTTGATAGTAAAACACTAGCAGTTGAGATACACAGTAGCCCCATGGCTTCTTTGGTGCTGACTGACAGCTCACAGCTGACAGCTGACAGTCAACATTTAGGTATAATACCTAAATTTTGACCGTCAGAAGTGACAGCTGCTAAACACATGTTTTTGCAGATCATATGGATCGGCGTAGGGATACATAATTTGGTCTGGTAACTTTTCAAAGCTTTTAGCTGTAAGCTGTCAGTCAGCACCAAAGAAGCCATGGTGCTACTGTATATATGCAGATTTAGGACGTCATTCTTACAATAGACTAAACTTCATATAACGTGGAGATCGGGGTTTTAATCTCAGTCAGGTGTATTGAGGATGGTTTTACATAAATTGTTTTCCACTTTCACTTCACGCAAATGTGTGTACAAATCGTCTAAGCTCAACCTTACTCATCTATAACACATTAACGTAATTAGTAGACTACATATGCATACAGCGCGAAGAGGTAATAAAACGTGGTGATAAAATAAAATAAAAATAATCCCATCCTTTCAGCTCAGAGTACGATCAGAAGAGTGTAGTCCCCCTGCTCCCCCTAGAAACCAAGAATATATATATTTATATAGCCTGTCGGTTTGTTCTCTCATAATAATCGCATGTCCTTCAGCGGAGGTTCAAGTGCTATGGCTCACAGAGGGGCTCTCTGTAATTAAAGAAAGAAGCCATATTGTTCTTTACTGGTATTATTTTACAAGGATTATAAGTCACGCGTACACAAACGGCTGGAAAAAACCAATTGACTGTTCTTCTAGGAGAGACGCAAGGATGGAATAAGGGGCTAAGTCTCGAGAAATATGGAGTGGAAAGGATTTCTCCGGTACAGTCCAATTTTCAAAGGAAAGGTATTTTAGATTTATTTTTTTGCAGTCAATATTGAAACACATTTTGCTGTATTATTAATGTTATTTATAGATATTTATAGCATCTATCAAAAGTGACAGGTACTCGCTTCGGTGGTCGTATGGTCTAAGACGTCACTCTCGCAATAGACTTGGCTGCCGATGACGGGGAGATGAGGGTTCCAATTCCGGTCGGGTTTAATATGGGTGTTCTTTTTTCAGAATGTATTTCCACTCTCTCTCCATGCAATGCGGGTAGTTCTCCTCTAAATTAAACATTTTACAGTCATAACATATTAACGTAATTCATACGCGTGTAGCCCGGAAAAGTAGTAAGACGTGGTGCTAAAAAAAAAAGTGAGAGATGCAGAACTAAGTATGAACACTTGGAAGTAGATCCACGTAGTAATTTTTAATTCAGAAAACCACTCTAATGTATATAAACTGTATACCCTCGGGTGGAATTTAATTGAAAAAAAAAGTGGACACAATGTCAGACTCATCTAATCTGTTTTTCTGACAACAGAGAGGTCTGGGGTTCATGTTACGTCATGAAATATAGATGAGATTTTTCTCCTAAATGTATAAACCTTCCCCCTTCACACAACTGCAGGTAGATTTATAGTAGATTCTACTTTCCTTATTTCTTAACCTTTGGAGTAATTAAAATAAATTTATCTTGGACGGATATAAAAGCAGCAGTAGGAAGAGAAAAATAAACTTGTATTGTTATATTTAAGGAGGGAGTGTAGGGAACGTGAGAAAAGGGTTGGGTTTTTGCAGTTTTTATAGCATAACACATAATATTTCCAAGAAAATTTGAGGTCAGCGTGTGAAGGAGATTAACCTCAATGTATCTACTGAAGAATTATTTAATTTGTGTTGACCACAAATTTTTTTAAATATTAAAACTGAAAAAATACTGAACTTTTACGCGGTCCCTACATCCCCACCTTAAACAAAATAGTTTGTAAAGAAAATAAACAACAATTATTCATAAACTATTTATTTTTCAAGTGATTGAATAAAGTCAACAAATATGTTAATACTGTTGCTGGAGTAAAAATAGTGGATTACGAGAAGAAGGGGTGGCATTAATTCTGATGAACCTTTGAAAAGAAAATCGGATGTTTACTTAGTATACTGTTGTGAACCGCTATCCTAACATACAGTTATGGAACAATAATAGTTTAACTCTCACCATAAAGCTGCGAAACAATATTGTGAAGAATCATCTTCACATCGACCTCGGTCAGGACCCGATGTTCGTGTGTTCAAACCCAGCCGGAGTCGACGGAATTTTACTGAGCGGTAAATATCCGTAGTACAACTTCTTCCGAAGGTGAAGTAAAGCTGTCGGTCTCATATTGATTGTGGCATGTAAAATAAGAACCCTGGAAGGTATGTGAAAATACCTTTCTTGGCCAAAATTATTAGGCCCTTCCGTTCTTGTGTGCTGAAAGTGCACGTTTAATACATCAAATAAATAGATCTTCATCCAAATGCTATTCTGAATACTAAGCAGATTTAAAAAAAATTGTAGGTCACTGTAAAGCATTGATGAAAAATACCTTTCCCAAATGTAACTAACACCCCAATTTTTGAAAGAAAAAAATGTGTCGTCTTACAATGATTCAAACCCTGTCCCTACATAATTTTAAAATACTATCAATTGCGATTTGTAGCAATGTTTCGCAAACACATCTATCCATCAATTGGCAAAACATTGCTATGTATATATTTAGTAAGATTATATTAGGAACAAACCTTTAGAAAATACAAACATATTTTGTTTGCAGCCGACATTGATGGTATTTTTATTATAGTATTGGTGATATTTTATAGTTATTGATAAAATCCATTAAGAGTGATAACTACAGATCACGTGACTTGACGTATGATCAGATAAAAATAATTTTAATATATTTTAAAACTGTAAAAAAAAATCCTTCCTATTTAATTGAGAGTATATATCTGTGTTGGACGAGTCCAGCTCGGGGCGCTTGTCCGCTTCATGCCCGCGCAGGGGTAGGTGGCTGTGTATATTCTGCTCTGCATACTTCAAGGCAAGCCAAGCTCTTGAGTTTTCGTGGAACAAAAAGCTCGCTGCTCCAAACCTTGTAATCTGACCACCCACCCCGCCCTTCCCTTGCCTCAACACTGACTCCTTCAGTCAACATCTTCCATCCTTTTATTATCACCATGCTATATATTTTTTTAACTAGTATTATATTTATTCTACTGGAGTATATGACGTTCTTTTCTCCCGTGGATCAATTTTCCCACACTTTGTGTAATCAAAAGTCCTTGTGCGGTTCAAGTCTTTTGTGTGGGTCGGTTTCCCCAGATCTCTTCAACAGAAATATATATATACACACACACACACACAGAGGAGAAATGAAATATATTCTGGCAAGGCAACAACAGAATCGGTCTTGAGATGCGACCCTAGTCGCCCGCACCACTCTCGACATCAATTATTGCCAAGTTTAGTTCAAAATACTACCCCACTCTCCCTTCCCCTCGCTATTCCATAGCAATTTTTTTCTCTCTCAAGTAGTCTCTAAAAGACACGTGCCACGTCATACTCCCGTATTCGGAATTCACTCCCCTCTCCAATTACCGACACCACATTTAGTAGTCCTCTTCAAGTTAACTAAAGAAGTGAAGTCAAGAAGAAGTCTAAATAGTATGGAAAAAAAAAATCTTACTTTGATTTTTTTTTTTTTTTTTTTTCCCCAATTTTAATTTCTTTTTTA